>JAQFZX010002461.1:0-18955 GCA_034682405.1 Hydroisotoma schaefferi | reverse complement strand
GATAGGGAAAATTTAATTTTTTAACATGGAAAGGTAGTGGGGAATTATACCGGGGGGGAATTATTTCGGGGGGGGGGGAATTAAATCGGGAAATGCGGTAGCTGGGAGTAGTAGTATCTCCATTTTTGTTTCTGATGGGGAAAGCTCAGGGAAACTGGAAACTATCTCAAGCATAAATACCTATTACGGGCTACTGTTTCATGGAAAATTATAAATGAAAATATGGAGGCCTACTGAGCTCAAAGCATAGTTATATTAGCTTTTGTGTAGATCACGGTGGATTTTTATTTAATAGGGCTATAAACCATGAAGGTTCCGGCTCCTAGCTGTTCAGCCGTGTTAGAGGAATCAATCTAAGACGGTAATATAGTTTTATAACTCGGGTAGTAATAAATAAAATTGTTGCTTTTGTGTTCTTAAAAATCGTGATCGACAGGATTTAAAACGATTGAGTTGTTACATGTAAAATGGAGAAGCACTAAAATTTTGCTATGTTCAGTGTACGCGTGTTGATTTGAGTGTTTCAGTAGGAATTAATGTCATCCTTTGCTTTTGGTTTAACCGAGAATTAATTAAAGGTTGGTATAAACTTCCTCCCCCCCCCCCCCCGAAATAATTCCCCATGGGGAAGAACTTCCGATCCCTCAAATTGAAGCTTTTTTAATAAGAGATGTTGAAAGTTCAAAGAATGTTTAACCGTTTTAAAAGAGCGATACCTAAAATAATTTATAGAAGGGTTTTTTACCATAAAAATCTTAGAGTATACAATATATATATATTGCATACTCTAAGATAAAAATTGCGATTAATTTATAATTAGCAAAAGCAGAGAATACGTTTTTTTAATAAACTTTAAAATGCTTTTTGTAATTCAATTAAGAAACTACTTTATGAGAATGAGGATTTATGAAACAAAAAATTACTAGTATTTTAAAATTGACATTAAAAAAATTAAACGGAAATTTTATTATTTGGACGATTCATATTCTTTAGTTTAATTGCATATTCTTATTCACTCAATTTCAGTTTTAAAATAATTATGAATTACTGGGAACGGCTGGTTAATTATTTTATTTTGAAAGACAAATTCAGGAAATGCGATAGTTTAAGAGGTCATGGGAAGCTTCTCTGTAGTAATTTTAAATTGTGAAGGTATAAATCATACGGTTTTCCATTGTCTTGCAAGGAACCAAAAAGGGATTTAGATGGATACACTACTAATAGCTCATTTTTAACATAACCATTTAGTTAGTCATTACATAACATTAATTAACTCAAAGATTCTGTAATTAATTGCATAAGGTAGTTAGCGGTAAGTTAGCTCATAACCAAAGCATGTTGGGGTTTTAATTACCAAAAACCTCTTTGTTTATGCCAATTTCTGAGGACGATAACAGCAAAACAAACATTTCTATGTTGTTGAAATATGATGCAGGTGGCAAAGGGATACAGAGAGGCCATGTAATCAAATCATCACTTTGATCATTGTATTTCAAATAGGCTACAAAGCGTCAAATTTCAAGGGATTCGCCATTTCTCAGAAAAACTGCAGTGAAGAGCTAGCAATTAATTTAAGAAATTGTCATTTGTTGTTTCAACTTTCACTACCCTCAATAACGACGTAGACATGCTAATTGTTGTAATTATTGAGACCAACTGTTGTTCACATAACTGGAAAATATTTCACAATGTTGTACTAACTATAAAATATAAGATTTAGCTAAGTTTGACAACCACATATGATGAAATATATTTCCAATGAACAGTTTGGATTGCTATTTTCCGATTTGCACTTGCAGTGCTATGAAAACAGAGAAGATTTCTGATTGGATATGTAATGCGGTAATTGTCAATAATTAATTTCATAAATAAAGAAGAGGCTGAGTCAAAATTTCTAGCTAAAATATAATTGCTGGTCCTACTTATACTTTCAGTATTGCTAATGATAATGAACTATTCTGAGTGAGTGTACGAAATCTCAGCAATTAATAATTTTGTGTTCTTGGGTCTAATGTAGTGTAGTTTATTTTCCATGAGGAGGAACGGCAACTTAAGATCGGGGTCTTTTTCCATACCTTTTCTTTGATGTACTGAATGGCTTGGCAAAAACTAAAAGGCTGTCAGTTGCTGGTAGTAAAGTAAAATCATTAGCGTTCATGGTCCAAGAAATTCCTCACTTTCTCAGATCATCATCGCATCATCAGCCCATTAGTCTTCTGTCTCTTCTCTTGTAGTTTTACAGTCAATGTAGCTCCACATCTATTAACTTTCTTTTCATGTGAAATAGTTGACTTGTTCTAGTTATAGCAAAGAAGCATTGTTATAGCAGTGAAGATATATTGTGGCAAAACGCGAAGTTAAATTTAATGTATGAGTTGTACTTTGGTTTGGTATGGCAAGTAAATTACTAGGGCTTTTGACCAGGGAACAACTACGGGGTTTTATTGGCTCGGGTAGGATGTTGAACCGTTTATTCCTGAAATGCAGCCCAAGTTTGGGCTGTATGGTAGTCACTCAGTTTGGCAAAAATTCGAACTTAAAAATCAAAACCAAAAACCTCACTGTGGCAAAAGGGAAAAAAATTAGAATTTTGAAAAGGCCTTTCAAAATCGTTTGCCAATGTGAGGTTTCTGGGTTTGCCAAATAAAGATTTTCCAAACTGAGGGTGAATCGGCTGTATTTCAGGAGTATGCCAGGGTTGTATTAAATTGTCAGTTTTTGTATACCATTTTAATGCGGCTACTTCCGAGTTTAACTGCCTTGGGGAGTTATTGAGCTTCACATAAACAATTGAATAGGGTAAATGATGATTTTTTTAAATGGAAAAGTAGGTCGTATTATGCCTTCCAGCGCATGCAATTATAGGACGGTAGTATAGCCAGAAATAAGGTATTAGAAAGAGGATGTTATTATATGTGTTATTATAAGACGGCTGCAATTTTGGAAGCTAGTGTAAAGTGGAATTATTAAATCGGATATTAAACCAGTTTCCCATAAAATCCCTGGATCGGAAACTCCCCATTCCCTGGGTTTTCCTCGGTAATGTTTCCATTATGAAATCTGTAAAGAACAAAGGGTTAAGTCTGTGCTTTCTCTCTTTTTCATCTTGATAGAAGGAGGAAGAATGGTATTGTCAGCTCCATTTATACTCTTCTGTCCTAACCACCCGGAAAGTACATATAATTAAAAAGTAAACCATTTATTTAACTCAGAGTCTGCAGGCTATTCCTTTTGAAGAATTTTAATAGCTCTAGCTCTACATCCAGCTCCAAGTACGTGTCTGTTAGAATTAACAGTATTTATTAAATGGTGTTCAGGAAAAAAGTAGGAACATCTAGCATGTTGTTTTTGCTAGAAGGTTTTGGTTTTACTTCGTCTGGTTTGGAAAAAAAATGATAAAAATGTAGGTATTTCTTGCATTGAAATTTTTAATGGTGTGAGTAATTTCGATTACAAGTCCAATTTATTCACAAAGTCGTAATTTGTAGTCGAGGTTGTTGAGGCAAGAAAATGGAACAGACAAAGGGCGAGAGAGAGAGACGCAATTTATTTAATGACTTCTAAAATCAGTCAATAAAATTACTTAATGATGGAATTTTTTCAAGCAACTAAACCGTAACGAATTTCATCATTTTTATTGTATTTCGGTTATAATGTGCAAAACTCCTTGGTGCAGCTAATTGAGCCTGTCTAAGCCTTACTTAGGTTAAGACAGGCTTTCTGAAAAGATGGTGGGGGCAAAGCCCCCACACCCATTTTCTTCCACGCAACTTCCAGCCGCTTACCCTTATAACAACTAAAAATAAATTGGTAATGCATATCTTATGTTTCTAAATGGTAAGAAATGTGTAGAAAAGTAGTTTTTCAGGGGTTTGACTTGGTTTTTTTACTCCCATGGGCTGTGAAACTTAGATTCGAAAATAATTACTTCAAATTGACAACTTCAAATTGAAAATCAGTTTTTGAGATTTTTACCCGTGGGGGTAGCTTTACCCGCATGGGTAGTCAATACTTTGTCCGATTGTCATGGAATTCAATAGGGCTCTTCCTTTTACCCTAACAAATGCACATACAAAATTTGGAGGACCTAGCATAACGCATACTTGAGTTATCGTGCTGACAGACGGACAGACGGACAGACGGACACCCGGCCTCCGTGGTTACATAAGCCTTAGACAGGCTAAAAACTAATTCAAGTGGTTTGAAATACAAAAGAGGAAATTGGATGCTTCAAATAGGTAAAATAAATCCTAAATTCATAGATTCAACGGATGTAATAATTCGAATAGATCGGACTTTATATTTTAGCTATTTCATTGTGAAGCACTTTTCTCGATTTATGCTACGACTCTGAAGTAAAGTCTGCATTTCTTAAAATTGAAATTTTATTTTTTAATTAAATAACTTAGAACAATGTAATATATCCCTCTCATGTTAATAATTTTTTAGCCACACCCTGCCTGTACCTATCTTATCTATGCTATTGATTCTGCGAGTAATACAAAATGGAATGCATGCAAATGTGTAATTAAGGCTTTATGTTTTTAGTGTGTAGTTTATAGTTTACTAAGGCCGTCTACGAAGGTAAATGTCGTCCCTGCTCGGGTAAATAACGTCGAATTTTGAAACCGATTTATTCAGTTTTGGGAAAACTTAGACATCCAGTTATTTTGGTTTCCGACAGAAAGTTTTTTACTTTATTTTTTGGCGAGTTTCACTAAGCTCGCCGGCGAAGTCCATTTTCTTATGGGAAATGGTGAAATCTATTTTTCCAATGACACCGTTGTGCACTGTCAGCAATTCGATTAAAATATATCACAACGGGTTGTCTGAATTGAAGGTTCATATTCGTATTTGTATCATCAGTTTCATCCATTTTAGCTCAATGTTACAGTCTACTTACAATGATTATCTTAATGCTATCCAACCGGAGTAAAATTAAAGCCAAGATTGATTAACGACAACAAACAATCTTCAGCAAAGGATGGATACACGGACGGAAAAGGTACTATAGAAGCTATCTAACTATTATAGATTGTTAACTATTCAGAGGCAGATTTTCCTATTAAAAATCTAGAACATCCCGCATCATCATCATCATTATCCCAGCAGCATCAACAGCACAGATGAAGTTATAACTAGCAAGTTAGCGGTGGATTTATTTATCAACCCTTATCTTAACCCTTTCTTCCGCTACTTTCTCCTTTTTACTTAAAAAACGGAAGGAAAGCGTGGATTTGATTTGATTTTTATACGGAGAAGGATAGATATGTTGATGACGGAGTGATTTATTTTTTTATATCGTTTATTCCAAGAGAACAGAGAAAATGGGAAGGGATAAGATCTGTAGATTTATGTTCGATCTATTCACCAACTTTCTGTAGGGAATTGGAATAATATTAAGGGGGAAAAACCAAAGAGGCTCTTCCTTTTCGAAGAAGATTTGGCTTTCTTTGGAAATGCAGCAGCGTTAAAAAATGGGATGGTTGATTAACAAAAAGAATGTTTTAATCAAAAGAGCCAGTCATGTACGTCTCAGCTTAGAGGTTTCTAAAGAACTATGTTGCTTTTGAATGAGTAACATATACAGTTTTTGAATACACTTTTGTACAGTTGACAGTATCTCACTTTAACTATCGTATATTCCTCTATTACAGTCCGTGTACTTTAATAATAATTAGCCTTCCAAATACCTAGTACCCTTGTTATTTAATATATAAATTGACCCTCTAAAAGTCCACCGAATTTATTTTTTAGACCGGGGTATAATTCGTAGAAACTCGGTACGGTAGATAAAAGGCTTGAAGGGTTGGATTTTTACTCCGTGCTATACCGAATCTTATTATGTTTGAGTAATTTTAGGAGAAATATAAAAAATCTGATCAGTGGCTGCTGCTGCGGTCATAAAATCATGTTCTATTCAATCATTTTTTGTAGAATATTAAAGGGTCTATAAGTTCTATATGCTCTATTCTATACGGATGGATAAATCTACTTAGTTTTTAATATGTTTTACTCATTTTTCTGGTTCAGGCAGTAAATAATTTACTGGGATTATTAAAATTGACATGCGGGCTTAAAGTTATTGTGTGAGTAAAGCTCTTTTGGATTTAATCATTTAAATGTTAAATTTACCGAATTGCTTGAAGCAGTAACTTTACTTTATATGTGTATGCGTAACCCTGCAGGACTCACAAAGACATTTGTAATTATATGAAGAATCTAGCTAAAGAAATGATCCCTTGGTATATTTTTAAGGTACACTGGAAAATCATTTAGTAAAATGTCTCAAATTAAAGCAATTTTGTCTAAAGCCAGCGTGCCACGTGAAATGTCTGTATTTTAGTCATTTAGAAAATGAGAGACGTTTGAGGATTCAGAAAAATATTTTCCCCTCCCTGAGAGGGTTTCTCGCACGTTTATTCTTGAGGTTTCTGCAAATAAAAAAATACAAAGGTATATATTACGTTTGCAAATGGAAAAATGTGTCTGAGATCCCCTAAAGAAAGTATTTCATCAGCAGAAAAAAATAAGTGACACGTTGTTGCTGTGCTTGTTTGCGGTTCTCAATGGTGCGGTGAATATTCCAGTAATGTAGAGGGACGAGAGAGATCTTTCTATTTATGGTTGCTTTTTTGTGCAGCGTCGTTCGTGACATGAAAGCAGAAAAGAAAGGGAGAAAAATGTTTTTTTTATTATTCTATACTTAGCATTTGTTGGCTGATGTATCATATTTTTTACGTGTATGTTTAGAAAGGCCATACTTTTATTTTTAATAGAAATCCATCCTATCTTTCTTTAGGAATTTTTTGAGTGAAGAGTTTACAAGAGTCTTGTGAGTTTTTTTTATTTCACGTAGGATGTCAAGTGATAAAATCTTGATTTGGATTTGAAAAAGGTAGAGAAATAATCTATGATAGGTTTTTGGATAAAGAAGTATGAAGGGATAGTCAGCTGAAATGAAACAGCTAATTGGTTTGACGATACCAAGTAAATCAGCCTTTTTAATGGAGTTTTTTAGCGTAACCCTGCCCTCCGGGTATTCCTATTATTTTTCCTAACAAAGGTAAATATGATTTGTGATGTTATTCCTATTCTTTTGTCATCAGTATTTCTGGGAAATAGGAATTTCCTGTCTGTCAGTTTGTCTTATCTCTCGCGGGGGCAAATGGTTGGGAGACTTCTAATGATATTTGTAAATTATGCTGTCACTTCTTCTGATGGAGTCTGGCTTAATTCTGATGCTGGTTGAAGCGTTATTTTCTTGACAATACCGGACCAAAGCTTTATTCAGATTTATATGGTTTATATTCTATGTTTTTGATTTGCTAGACAGTTTTCTAATTTGCGTGACAAAGTAAAGGAAACAGGGAAAGTCTCTGTCTGTGAAAGTAATATTCATGAATTTAATCATGTAAGTTATTTTGTGTTTTCATGTAAAACATTCCATGGAACATTTGCGGTCTATTTATCTTATCGAAGTGTTGTTATTCATTTCCGGAGAAAAGGTTTTGGAAATTTAGTAATAGTTGGGTGGAAATATCAAGTTCTGTTTGTCAAAACTAAAAAAAGCCGAGAGTGTACTAATTTCCTGCGGAAAGTGTTTCAGTTCAGCAGTTGGTGTTGGGAGGATCGAACATCCTACTTTAGAATACAAACTTTCTATTTGCCTTTAAACTTTGTGCATGAGATTTCTTAGTTTAGATGACCTAATTTATATAAATTCTAACTTTCTCGTATTCTCGTACCCGTAATTTATTTAGTAATTAATGTTTAAATAATCCTAAATGCCAGGATATGGAAAGGCCAGAAATAAAGATGTTCTTGGAAGGCTGATAAGTTGAGATAAATTAATAGGCGAATGTCAATATTTTTGCAGATTAAAATAATAAATGAACGTGGGTGAGTAAGTCTAAGCATAAGCGGATTTACCGGAAACTTCACGCACTAAAGCGCTGATAAAGTGTTTTATTATTCAATTTTGTTATCATAATTCCTTTTCCCTTGGAATATATTACAGTGTAGGTCTGTAATAGAGTTTCTGAGGATTACGTTTTCCAGTTCTTTGATCTTAAGACATTTCTAATGTGATTAAAATGTCTGGAAGGAACCTTTGAAGCTAAATCGGGCAGCTTTTCCTCTGCTTAATAACTTTAAACATTAAGCACCTTTAGTTTTCTAATTTAATCCCACACAGAATTATAATAGTGCTCCATCCCGGTATAATTACCCAGGTATGAATCAGGGGTTTAAAAATAAAGACGAAGGGATATTAATAAAGAAAATACGGTACTAAAATGTAAATGATATAACTATTAGAATTATAGGGCTTAGTAAACCCAATATATGTCTAGTCTGACCTTCAATGAGTATAGGAAAACCCTTTGCCCCACTTTTAATACCGATTTCAAGTAAATGTAGACCTGAAATTACAAAGTAAAGCCCCGGAAACCCTAAAGGGCCCGTGTAATAATAAAAAAAACAAAATAATTAATAAGAGCTAAACTTCCAGAATACGGAGATTGAAACGTACCATATTTTATTACAAACAACTATTGATGTATGGAATGAACCGACGAAGGGTAAGGGAGTCTTTGGATACCTTTTGGGTAGTCTTTAGAAAATTACCTAAGCTCTCAAGTGTAGAGCTAGATCCCAGGTAGGTACTCAAGTGAGTAGAAAAGCCGGAGTTGTCTCTTTATGTCTTGAGTAGCAATAAATAGGGTAAGTGGACTGCTAATAATTTGGATGAGTTGACATTATGTACTCAAGATTTTAATATTTAATTAGTATGACATTTTTCCCTCAACTTTGTACCTATCTTGGAACGTATCTGCTGGTACTGGAAGTTTTATTGCAATAGTAAATAAATAATTAACGAATGAAAGGGTATTTTATAGTTTTCAAGGGGGAGTATAATCAATAATTTGAGGAACAGACTGAACTGCATTCTTGAAACCAATTGGGTTGATTAAAATAAGAAACGGAATTTTTCCCCAGGGAACGACTATAATACTTTATTTGAAGGAAGTCATAAATTATGGTATAATTTAGCTTAATGAACCTTCAACCATAACATCTCTGCGTGTAGCAGGAAGGTAACCAGCTAACTATTACTAAATATATTTGGTGTAGTGTAATAAATTGTACTGAATTAGCTAACTAACTATTTTCAGAGATAGATTAGGGTAAAGCTATAGAGATGATAGATCTACTTTTTGACTGAGCTGTGAAATGATGCACCAGTTGCAGTCGGTACGGTAATAAACTTTCCGCAGAATAGTTTTATTCCAGTAGTTTACCTAGAATGTTACATTAAATAGAGCTATTTGTTTGGAATAATTTGTTTCTTAGTTTATTGAAAATTAATTGCACTTATTGCTCCAATAAATATTGAAACAAATTAAACTTACTTATAAACAAAGTAAATATTACGGCTGTTTGGTTTTAGAGGAAGTTTTGGAGAAATATTGTATGGAAAATTAAATTGATATTATTTAGGAATTTGTTTCTGAACGTTAAAACTAAAAGGTTCTTTTTCATTTGATAAGTAAAATAAACAAAATTATGCAAACGAACCGAAACATTTAGAAATTACATTTAGAAGAGAGTTTCTAAAAGTATAATTCTATATTTATTGTACCTTATTCAATTTCTGCAGCGTATTTCTCGGAGCTAACAAAACCCTAAAGACTACAAAATATATGGGAATTCATCCATGAAGTCAGGAATTATAGTTAAGTGCTGCTGCTGCTGCTGGAATGATACTTTGCCTTAACTAAATTATATCTGGTTGGTTGGTTAGCTACCTTTTGGAGTTCTGCACATTGCATTATTAGGTGGGTGAAGTCATCCTCATCGAACTAAGGCTTGCTGAAAAAGTTTACAACTTATAATAATTAGCTGGGTATATAAATTCTGACTCCCACACCGTAAAGGGAATTGAACCAGATAATATGTGTCTCACATAAAACGTCATATCTATGCACTTATAAAACGGGAATTTTCCTAATGGTTTTATTTCAAGCTGTCTCGATTTTTTATAGCTAGGAGGATGGTAAAAGTAAATTTTAAAAAATGGATCAAAGTGGAAAGTGGCCTTCCAAATTTGGACTAAAGTTAAATAACGAGATATGAATGAAAGAGGGCTGCACTCGGTATAAATTTTATTAAGATTTCATAAAACTAAGAGACATTTTAAATCAGAGATTTCATAAAACTAAGAGACATTTTAAATCAGAGATTTCATAAAACTAAGAGACATTTTAAATCAGTTACGTTATAAAGATTTAAAAACTGTTTTTGTTTCAAATTATGGTAAGGTTTACTGCAAAAAACTACCTACTAAAGCACTGCTGCTTGATCTTTTCTGCATTGCATATGTCCTCTATCGCTTAACTATTCCTGTAACGAGATTCTTGAGAAACAAGGACATAGAGAACTAAGGATTTATCACTCACTATATGGCTACTTTAAAGTTATTTACTGTACAAGCAAGCTACAATAAATATTCAAGTCACATTCGAAGCCACAGCCAACCAAAATAACGCAAGAGTCTACGGAGAAAGTGCAAGTGAAAGCTGGAAGATCGTAGATGAAAAGCAAATTGGGTGAAAACAGCCACCGACTTGGATCATGCTTGGAATATTTAAACTTTGGATTTGCTACGTTTTAGTTGAATAAAACACCAACTTCTTACAGACTTGCTTGAGCTAATTTAGTATGGGGGTTTGGGCATGCAGTTTTATTCCAGTGGATTCAAATACCCATTAGTTTAATTTATTTTAAGAGGGTTGAGGAGGCTAATATTTTATTTTTTTGGTCGGTAAGAAACGAAGGCTTGCCGTCTTGAAATTCTTAAAACTGTCCGGAAAGATGGAGCGGTATTAGAGACATTTTACGTGTAATCCATTGCATAGCTGCATTTAAATTGTAATCAATTTACGGGCAGAGAAGTAAAGATACGATTTAATGAGATAAGTAAAGATAACTGCACTCCGTTTCAGCGCAGCGCAATAAAATCTGAAAAATCGGGTGTAAAATGCTATAATGTTTATTAGATTGTACATTATTTTGAAATATCCTGGTTATGTTATATCATTTCCTAACTTAATGCTTGAAATTGATAATTTCGACCGGTCTGGTAATTGCACACGATCTTCGTAGTATTTAGCAAGAACGAATAAACACTCGACTCAATGTTGTTGCTGGAAAAAAGGTGAATTGCCATGATTAAAATTCAATTGGGCATATCATATTGTGATTAAAAAGTCTGTTGAATTTTTTAAGGACATATATGGTTTTATCTGATTGAAACTACATTTATCAAAACATCCATTACTTTCGTCATAAAAAGCTGTCAAAAGCGTGGATAATTTTATGCAATCCTTTTTTATTTATTATTCGTTTTGATGTTAATGGGCTTGTCTTCGTTGACAAACATTTGACTGCATAATTGAGTATGGATTGTGTATAAAAGTATAAAAAGCACGAACCGAGGTTAGCTACTCACCTCCTCTTCTTTAAAAATACTCAAAAACTATTTTAAGATGTCTAAGACCGCTTTCTTAGTAGTTGTAGTCGTCGTGGCCATCTTGTTTGGTACAGACGCCCACGTCCGAATGATGAAGCCCGTAAGCAGATCATCTTTGTGGCGTTTGTCAGAATTCGCATCGTTTAATCCACCAGCGAACTATGACAACGATGGTCTATACTGCGGTCGAGTCCATCAGTTGCCTGAAGTTTTAAACTGTGGACTGTAAGGAGACCCTGCAACTGACAGCATTCCTAGGGCCAATGAACACGGAGGTACTTATGGACGAGGTGTTATTGCTGCTACTTTCAAAGCCAATGAGGTAAGTATCTCTAGTTTTAACTGAAACATCTTGATCTGCAAAGGAGTTAGAAAATCTTTCAATAATTATGATTAGGTCATCGAAATAGAGCTTGATTTCCTTCCAACCCATTCTGGTCACGTCGCTTTTCACCTTTGCGACCGACTTCCAGAGACGGATGAATGTTTCATGAAGAATGTTCTTGTATTGGACGGTGATCAGATGGAGATCCCCGTTGCTGAGGATGGAGCTGGAATAAATATGTTTATCAATGCTAAGCTTCCTCAAAACCTTGCCTGTACTCATTGCATTCTGAGAATGAATTACAGAACTGGGAACATGAACGATTATTGCATATTAAAGATCCCTACTTCTTGCTTGGATGTTGTGGAAAGTACAACTTTTTTCTTTGTATTCTGCAGATTGCAAAAATGGAACTACTGAAGGAAAGGGGTGTGGCCTTCAATAAACATTCAGACACTGCTCGAATATTTCAATTATGCTATGAAATGAGTATTCAATTATTTAAAGTTTACTCCTCTTCTTCACTGACAAGTTGAATGCTGCGATAGTTTTACTACTCTATTGTAAAGTTTCCTGTTATTGCATCCGAACGTAATTCTAAATGCCAGAAGAATTAACCTTAATGTAGATGGAATTTAACTGATAAGGGTAGTTTTCTACTCGTGTAAATAAACTGGGCTTAAAATTGGCCAAAACATCCATCAGATTCTGAAAGACTTCTGACGGGGTTTGTTAAATTAGCTTATTTTGATTTCCTTCATCAAATTCTCTATCAGATCGACCGAGGCAGATGAAACTGAAGTCTTGACGTTTAGTTTATTTAAAACAGATTTCCTTCCCACAACCTGAAGAAGATTTGGGATTAACTAGATTTGGTCGAGGAAAGTGGATGAGGTTAGGAAAGTTTACGGTTGAATGATATCCATGTTAGTAGTAGTTAGTCCATTGGTTCGGTTTATGTCTCCAAGTTATGAGACAGTGTGGTTTCCTTATTCCTTATACAGTCTATGTATTTAGGGTAAATCATCATAACCCTCACTCACGTAGTTCTATCATTCACGAATCACAATAATATAACTTTGTTTCGAGGAATTCATCTCTTCCCCCTTTGACCTCTGACTGAGGGGGAAGAGATCGTAAACCACAAACCCTGGTAATAATAAGCCTAATGTAGGTAGTCTACAAAAAAGGAAGAATACAAAGAAAATCGGATAAGTTCCGGACCAACTATTTTTAGCTTTACGACATTGCATTGTAAAAGTAGCTAGTGAGACCAGCTCAAATTGTATGCTATCCTGCGGGTGCAGGTTTGATTCTCGAAAACTATCCCATCAACTATTGTAAAAGTAGACACCACATAACCCGAAAAACGCATAATTTAATATAGTACCCGGACCCGGGTTCTTAGATGTGACTTTTGAGACTCAATTTACTACTGTTTTTGTAAACAGATTGAGACTGTAATTCCAGGATGAACGGTATGCATTAAGACCATAACTTACTTAGCTTGTACTACACACAATATATTAAATACTAGAAAGGTAAGCGGGCATCCATAAGCGCAGATTAAACCTTGCTATAATAAGTCACCGAAGTTAAACAAACCACTAAACCCAGTCAACCGAGTTACCGGGTAGTAAAAGACGAAATTTTAATAGCAAATAAAGACGGATAAAGCATAGTCACAGATTTAGATACTATAGCTTATCTTGTTGCTGGTGTTGCGGCTGCTTTGACTAAAGTAACTTCAAAGAGGCGGAAAGGTCTTATCTTTATTTATAATCTTGTAGAATTTGTAAAATAGAACGGTTTCTCGAGGGCAAAGGAGTCTCGGGATGCTTTTGTAGGTGAATCTATCTACAGAAGGACATCGGAATGATTTACCCAGTCAGTCAGAAGGAAATGTTTAATCTACTGTTTGCTGAGTTTATTATTTAGACACATTTTCTTCAACTGCTGGGTTAATGGGGAATGAAATGGACAAGGAATTCATCTATTCTTAACTTTTAGGGAGCTGGAGAGTCTCAGATTCTCAGATGCGTCGGTGGGATTTGATGGGTTACATAAATCAAGTCAATGTAACTTTAGGTTGGTTACACTGACTTGCACACGAGGAGGGTCTAGAAGATGAACATAGACAAGTTTATTGTTAAAGTGTTTGATCAATTAGTTAGATAATTTAACTGTGTAAACAACCTACCGTATTTCCGAAAATTACTCCCCCCGGAAGTAATTTCCCGAAATACGGTAGATTATTTCTGTATACTTTACAGTGTCACGTATTGTTTTTGAATTAATAAAAAATAGCAGAGAACATTTGGGTTAGGATCTTAGGAAAAGTTCCAGTCTGAAATGTTAAATTACAGTGTGGTTGAGGCGTTTAGCTGTGTTTGGCAAATTTTAATTGCGAGTTGGTTAGGTTGAGAAGTTCACATTATGGTACACTTGAATTTAAACAAATACAATTGGTTTACTTACAATACGGTTGCGTTTGCATTATTTATAACACAAGTAAGAAGCTGTATGGTTTATAGAGATGTTTTAATGTAAAAAGGTCTAATTACTACTAACATAGCCGGTATAACAGTTATGCCTTACCTATGGTGGAAAACACAATGATAGTTTTTCATAGCATAGTACACTTATTCCCAGAACGTATAGTAACATAAGGAACACGTTGGTGAATTCACAACAAATGTGGCAAAACTAAATGTAGATAAAGTAACAAATGGGAAATGATTTTAATCCATTCCGTAGTCTATTCTCTCAGAATTTACTTTTTGTACTCGCATAGTAACTTTGCAATCCATTAATCCAGTACGAATACCAAAATTCATTAACTTTGTAGAAAGTAGGTAAATTATTATTCCCTTTTAACCTAAAACCTCGAATGAGTAACGACTTTAGCTTAAAATCCCATCGGAATATGTATGCTTCACTTTTATTCTGGGACAATCACCCTTGGACTGAACCAAGACTCACCTAAGCTAAGCATTGAATGATAAGTGAAGAAGTAAGATGTAGTTGAGTGAAAGTACATATCCCTTAGCTGTCTCTGTTTACTGCTGGAAATGAATATGTGTATCTATCAACTTAATGATGATGAGAACGCCAGATCTCGATTACTCTTCTCCTGAGTCTACTTTATACTTCAGTTGTAGGTACTCTAGTATTTACACACGATCTTCTTTACTACTTGGCGATAATGACCAGGAGAAAAATAGTCCACGTTAAAAAAGTAAATACACGTTGGATTAAAGTGGTTCATTTTAACGAGGGAGAAAGCACTGGGCAAGTGGATGTTATAAAAAAGAACTCTCAGAGAGGAAGGAATTCCCTGAAGTAGTTCACCACTGACGATTTTTCAGCCAGCCAAGCTCAGGCTTCTCCATTTATTTTAAACTAACATAACAAGACAGAGGATTAGCAGAATGGGGAGAAAGTGCAGGATCACTCACACCGGTTGGCTGAATTATTTTAAAACTTCGGCAGAATCAGGTGTATTTACAGTCAAAGTGTGTTACACTTAGACGTAGCTACGATATAAAAGAGGACACTTTCCAATAGTAGCCCCCTCCTTATCATATTTTAAATGGACCATCAAAACGTTCAGAATTTACTTGACAGCCCGGGATACAATTTGGGAATATGCAGCATATGCATCCTAGGGTTTACAGAATTTATAAGTGGTAAAGAAACGAGGCTTATAAATGCAAAGAACCGATGTCTGCTCTTCAGCTCTTCTGCTCACTGGCTTAAATAACGAGCTTTTCATTCAAGTGTGAGTAAACTTTTTTGGAGAGATTCTTTCCGTTCCTTACCTCATCCTTACCTAGCCTAGATGATATTTTCACCTTATAGCCAGGCACGGCCGCCTGAATAATTCTGTTACAGAACTAGCAAAATAAAAAGTTGTTTTTTGGTCCACGTTATTCAAGCTGAGACTTGTACTGTGTCGTGTGAATGTAGTTGTTGTAGGTTGTTGGTAGGAAAGGGTACACGCTGGTCAGATATGCAGACTGAAAGACTCGTACGTAAACCCTGTTTCTGAGAATGAAATACTACCTATATTGTTTAGACTAGACGGCTAGTCTGGATGTATTTTCTACTTTTTGTAGCAAGCGATCGCATCACTTAGGCTTGGCATAATAAACGTAATAAAAAGTAGACGAAGGAGTTGAGAGGGAGAAAAATCCCTTTTGTCGAGTTGTGGAAGGAAGTCCTTTCTTTCTTTAAGGAGGAAGATCTTGAGCTTTAAGATAAGTGATTCAGGGCTTCCTTGCCCTTCAGTTTACTACTTCTGCTACTACAGCTAGCTACTACCTTGAACCTGGAATGTCTAACGAGATTAATATAAAATTGCAACTTGGTCATAGCAAATATTAAGTAGAACTACTGCACTGCAACTGAATTAACATACCGAATACCATCCAACTATTTGGAGGCTGGTGGACTATAATTTTACATTGATTTTCCCTTTAATAATAAATATATATTTCTCAGCCAATTGCGGATGCTATGCTGTTCATGTACCTAGTTTAACTTAGTATATGTGGTGGGTGGTGGTGTGGGTGTGGGATTCAGCTCAGTTCAATCGTTTCGTTTTAATGCTTTTCATTTATAGAAGTTAGGTAATATGGGAGGGGTGGTTATATACGGAAGAAAAATCAAAGGGTTCATTCCATCGATCTATGAATTTATGAATATTAAACGATAGCGAGAAGGTTCAATAAACATTTTCTTTTGTGATTGTGAAGAGTTTGAATGGAATGCAATTCTTATATAACAAAGGTAAAAAGCTACTGCTTGGAAGTTTGACTAGACTAGATGCGATGCGTGATCTGTAGAATGTCAAAAATAATCTTGCCAGTGGATCGTGGCTCGTAGGAAATTGATGGGAAAGGGATATTTGAAAAAGGAGAAAGTATGAGATAGGAATTTTAGAGTTTTGGAGAACATTTTTGTCGCTATGCACATGCAAGGACATTTATAACAGTTTTTTGTCCATTTTATATTGGAAAAAGATGCCTATGGAGAGAGACATCAGGGTAAGGGGTTTTACTAAGGGCGTCAATCCGGTTGAACTTTTCTATTGATAAGATGCCTTATCGATCACGACATGCCAAATTTTATTAGCCAGGATATTGCTTTCTTTGCCTTGAAGGAAGGCTAGAGGGCTGATCCTCCCACAACCGGAAATCATAAGACAGGAGAACGTGGCTAATCTTCTAGAGCTTTTTGTATGTTTTTGATGGAGTAGAATGGGGTTAGCAAGTAATCTTAAATCATTTCGTGATAATGGACTAAAAAAGTAAAAGAAAATAATAAATATCAAAAACACAGATTAATATATCATTCATTGGGCTGGAAAACGCCATTTTTGCGTTCAGTTGTGGGGTAAATATCCGGGTTTCTCTGAGAGTGGGTGTGGTTGTGGTTATTTATGAAGTTGTTATTTACTTTTGTAACAATAAACTAAGAAACACAATTCGATTGGGTTGACTTCTATCAAGCAGAAGTAGCATGGATCGTGGAAGGATGTAAAAAGTAATCAAGACGGAGTTAATAAAATGTGTTCATTTCTTACAACTTACTTCCGCCGCTGCTACGATTTAGAGATTCGTCGGTTCAGCAAACGCGATGCAAAATTGGTTTTATTGGTAGTCTAAAGAATCAATGACTTTACTTTACTGCTTTATTTTGAAACCAAATGCTCATCTTTACTGCTGTTGATAGGTTTCTTTGCAAATATTCTGAATTAATACAGCTATCAATAAGCCCAAAAAGAAACCCTGGAAGGAAATTTGTGATCTCAGAAATGCTTACGTAGGTACAATGTTATTGTATGCAAATACTTTACCCTCCCAAAGCATACCTAATCCTACCTAATTTACATTAAAGAGGCTCTAAAACTTTCTCTACTGGCCTCACGTAGCGTTTACTTAAAATTTGCATTTGCTTCTATAAGAAAAAGATACGCCACCGTCGACTCGTCAATGGGATAATGAATGGGTTCTTCTGAGCTGAGTAGAACAAGTTGCTCTATTGTTGCGGCAGCAGTTATCATCTAAATAAATCTATCGCAATAGCCTTCTCCAGGATTTCCTTCATTGCCAACTGGTTCACTCTGAATTCAAATGGATTAACGTAGTTATTATTGACACGATATACATGACCAACTAAAATAAATAACGTAGTATTAACGTCCTTGTAAGTATCCTTCGACAGTATTTTACCCCCTTATCGGTGGCTAGTTTAAATTGCCATGTCTGTCTGTCTGTACACAGAATAGCTCCCGAACAAAAAATGCATAAGCTTTTAAGGACAGGTTATCTTAAGCTAAATTTGTTAGCCAGAGAGTAGGTCCCACTAGTAGCTACAGAATTTTAGGATGAAAAATCGCTATAATGGTCAAACTTTTAATATAACACATAGCACGGGCTTTAATTATGAAATTTGTGGTCACCTAATCTTACATCAAAGATTTATTAAATATGTTTTTACTCAAAATTCGAAAAGCTCAGCAGCATAAAAATCATAAAAAGAATTGAGGTTTTAGTTTCGTTTGTTTCTTCCCCATTGTTCCTATTACGACGTGAGACTGTTTTGGTAAACAAGCTCTCTAAATGTGCTCTGATCTGACAACACCATTGGGAACTACTTGAACTCCTTTGAGGTATTTTTTTTGCATCTAGGCGTATTTATTATTGGTCTTGTCATTTTCCACTTCAAGAAGACTGCACCGGAACACTGGAAGTAGGAACATGGAACAATGTTTGTTATTGAAGAAAGGATTAAACCAAATAGTAAAAAACTTTTTAAAGTAGCACCACTCTCTTTTCAAAGTAAAGTTAACCTAGAGGCTTTCTTAATTCTGGCTAAAAGTTTCCAGCCGGAGAAAGTTAGACGGAGACGAGAAAATGTTAGACAGAAAGATTTGATTTTGTTAAAGTTTTAACAACTGGTCTGGGTTCTGCTACTATTTTGCTCAATAATCTGCACAGAGTTGGTTGTAGCATACAGAGCTGGCCAAAATAAAAATAAAATGCATGCAAAATAAAAATAAAAATATCACCCTAATCCTTCCAAAATAATGA
>JAQFZX010002460.1:0-18959 GCA_034682405.1 Hydroisotoma schaefferi | reverse complement strand
CACTCTGGACACTGTATCTATCTAGACACTCTGTATATAGTTATCATAAAGCACCTAATTCTCAGCAGAGTTTAAGATGCCTTGAAAGCTGTAATTGTTTCACTTGTCAGTCAAGTTAAAACATAATAATATCGCAATATGCAAATCGTTTTGAATGCCACTCTTAATCTTATCGAACACAGAGAGAAAGTGCATGATGTCAGTAGATAGGAAAACCTGGAATTTCCTACTAGCCTACATATTCTTCCATGTCTAACAAGTTCAGCATTAAACTGTCTTAGGTCTTTCCAGTACTACCTCTTCTATTGTGCAGAGAGATTTTCAAGATAAGTGAGTTTTCATGTTTGCTGCAATTTCCTTCTGAAATTACTCAAGTTCAAATATGCAAGGACAAGAACTTATTCGAGGTCTTCACAAAACATTCATATGATACTCTCATTCGATAAATAATTTAAGCTCCTATTTAAGCTATAATTTGAGCTATAATTTAAGCTATAATTTAAGCTATAATTTAAGCTCCTATTTAAGCTCCTATTTAAGCTCCTATTTAAGCTATAATTTAAGCTACTATTTAAGCTACTATTTAAGCTTTATTGGGCTATTTTCATTGTGAAACGGAATACCCAGAAAACAAATTAGTTTTCTCATCGGTAGTAGTGTAAGAGGATATCAGCCAGCTAAATTTCCAAAAACGCGTTGTTTTCTAACACTACTCTTCACATCGTGGTTGTTATCCGTGTTACGACAGTTCCAAAAAAGAAAGTTTTGTTTGCATTTGCATGCAAGCAACACCTTAGTTTTGCATGCAGATTTAATATAATCTACCTTCCTATTACACGCCACGGAGAACTGTGCTTCTCAATAAATTTCATTCACATGCTTACAGCAGCTTGCTGAGTTACAACGAATTAAATAGCCTAAAGCCAATGAAACATTTTACAGCAAGTATTTGCCTAACACGAAAGGTTACTTTGGTTGGTAAAAAGTTGTCCTCTGGTTTAACTTTGGTGTCAAGGATAAGTCTGTGGTTAATATAAAATCTCTTACCCGCCTATCATCTCCTACCCGGGATATTGCTTGAGAACGTCTGAACAGTTAACTCACGAGAAGCGAATCTGGCAAGAATACAGGACATAGTAGAGAGATAGACAGGTGAGGGAATTAACGAGGCTTTAATTAACCCTTGATGATAGGATAAGAGCAGTGTGCCTTGTTCATGTGTCTGGTTACTTGTCTCCGTTTACATACATCCTTTCATTAATCATGTCCCTGTGCTTGACACTTTAACTTTACTACTTCCCCCGCAACAATCCTCTCTTAATTTTACGTTATAAAAGCTCTGCATGACATAAACCTTGAAAAGTATTATGCGAAATATAGTTAAGTTCTAAAATACTATCTTTAGACGATGTAGTACGCTATTTCATATCTGTTGCGGTTGGTTGGTTATATTATCTGAATTTAAATGGAACGCTTTGTCAAATCAACAAAATGTGGCTGGTTATGTCATGAAAATACCAAACTCAGACACATGCATATTTTTACAAATGTGCTTTCTAGTTATATATCTATACCAAAAAGTTAAGTTTACTATCGGAAAATGAAAGTAGATCAAAACCGTCCACTTTTAAATACAGTATACAATTAAGCGTGAGAGAAACGCTTTCGAATCAACTAAACAGAAGACCCTTTACATCCAGTCATAATCCACAAGTGTAACTACAACTTCTAAAAGTTATATAGCATTTCTCTATCCGAAAAATGTAATCCTTTATACACAACAAACAACACAACCAACGGAAGAATGCTATCGAAAACAATCTCTTTCTCTGTTTCTTTTGCCCACAGATTTTTCTAAGCCATTGCATTAGGTAGGTTGCTGCGGAGGAGTTAAAACTCTAATCCGCTGAATGACTCAAGTTTATCTTCAAAGTGTACACAAGAGCAAAGAACTGGAGAGAATGAATGGGTAGAAAGATAGTGGATAGAGTCGGATTTGTGAAACAATAGAAAGTTTTTAAAGAGTAAGTTAAGAAATAAGGGAGATAGATAAAGCAAAGGACAAGCGGATAGGGGGCTTTAGAAAAAGAGCGAATAAATTGGCAGACTTTACGCTGTATTGCTTTTACAAAGACTTTCAACTTTCACTTTATCCAGAAATAGAAGAATCGGCAACAGAACACGACTGAAGAGCTAAAACTAGAACTTACTACTAAATTGGAGGGAATGAGAAGAAAGCAACCAGTCCGAGTCACAATCCCTTAATAGAACATATAACGTCTACAACAACTGAGGAGAAAACTACAAAAGTTATCCGTAAGAAGTACACCAAAAAGCCTCTAAACAAGGAGCCAACATAACAAGCAGATCAGCACAGAGAGGGGAAAGTAAGAAATAAAAGAGATTTCTGACAGATCTTTATTATATCTTATCTTCCTACTCTTGTGGCTTTGTACTGGTATTATTGTCTGCTCAACCTACCCTTCCCCCTGTACGGTATAAGGTATTAAACTGGAGAGGACTTTCTCCACCGTAAGTTTTAAACACTCTACAACGGACTTTCTAGAAGTGAGGGTCGGGTTTTGGGCGAGGAGTTTTCAATTTCATGACCAAGCTTTTGTTTGAAAAATAATTCGGAGAATTTTTACTTGATTAGTCCGAATGTTATGCATGATATTACAGACAGTGCATGAGAAATCGTGCAATTCCCATATCTCCGATGCATACAGAGGAAAATTCATATTATTATTTAATATCTATATCATCAGCTAAAGAGTACTAAAGTGTTTGGCAACTTTGTATGGCGTTTTGCCAAATTTCCACATTTTAAAATATATAATGCCTGGAACAAGTTGCAAAGTATTACTTGAGCAGGAAAAGCCCGTGATAAAGATGGAACGACTTGGGGGTTTTACTCGTTATGCCTGCATAAAAAACTAACCTACATACGGTTAAATTTCTAAAAATGGAAGGCACATTATTGTTTACAAACTTTTATTACATATATTTGGGAGTAAGTTCTTCAAGTGTTTAATAAATATTCAGCATTTGGCCAAAATTAAAAAGAAGTAAAGTAGAACACTCTTTCTTAAAATGGGTTCAATATCAAGAGTAGATCCCTCGAAATATACAGTGCAAGCAGAGTACGGCATATCCTGAGGACACGAAACGAAACTACAATGGATATCCAGCCAAACCATTTTGTCCGGCTTTGATGGATAGATAAAACGGCGCGTTATTAATTTTTTATGCGGGGGGACTTAACAGTCGGATAAAAACCAATATCACCACAGCCATTTTATCCGTCTGGAACTGGTTGGGAGGACTCCAAGTGCAAGGTTTCTGTTCCTTCTTTTCTTAAATACTGTTAAAACATGTTATGCTTCAGGATAAGACCGGATAAAGTCGTTCTCGTTCTAAAACGGTGGAGTTAACTTTCATTTCATTGTCCCGTTATTTCACTACTTCTACTAGGTAAGAGTGTGTACAGCAAGCTTGTACTGAAACTCTTGAAAGAAAAGTGGGCGGTGGATGAAAGATAACTTCTCGGATTCCTTTCTGCCCTACAGACAAAGTTCACTTCTCTTATCTCTGTTGTCATATAATGCAACTCACTCCCACCACAATAACGAGTTTCACAGATGGACGGAGGCAGAGGTTCATCATCATCACTTTTTGCAAAACATAAAGCCAACAGTAGTAGTACAATATGGAGCTGACTCTTTAGCAGAGTTAGCGTTCCGTCGCCTAGTTCCTCTGCTTTCTCTTTTCTTGGGTGAAATCCTTTAAATTAATTTATTATGGGTTATGACTATGGCATCACTCATCTACAGGCAATTACTTCATGGGGTTGAATATCTTATCCAGATGAATATGAAATTGAGATAAACTGCAATCAAAGCAGAAGAGAGACCTTGGTGGATCGGTGAAAGAAGTGAGTTACTCGTTAGAATTAAGGGAAATATTTCTTCGAGTTAACATTCACAGATCTGCAGGTTGGTTCTTGGTATAGTGCATAAACCGGGTTTATGAAATCTATATCAGTTTGAGTATGTAGCAAGTGAGGCAATGAAAAAGTAATTTAAAATGAAATAGTACAGACATCAATCATGGAGGAATATGTCTAAGCTGTCCCTAAATGCAAGACTACTTTTGTCAAGACTGAAGCAATAAAATAAATCACAGCTAAAGATTTTCAACCCATAAATGACATTTACAATAGTACAATATTTAATTTCTGCTCACCTGAATCCAATCAATTGAATTGCCTGCTTTTGATCGCACAGTTGCTTGCTAAGAAATATGTTTAACGTTATACTTTCTATCCCCATAAAATCCCAGTAGTAACAGTAAAAATCATTCACAAGAATTTTCCCAACGGTATTATTATTACACTTTTACGATGTGAAATGGAATGAGAGCATCATGCCTTGCCACTCGACAAACTTTTTATTGAACTCCACCTAGGTGCTAAATGTCCGGGTAGGTGCACTAAACAAACTATTTTTATGACCCTAGAACATCAGTGTTAAGAAGATATACATGAGTATACAACAATTCTGTGAAATAATGTGCTAATGTGTCTGATAGGTGCTTGCATAACACTTTAAACCATTCCTTTGCTACCTGCGAGAAGGCTCTAGACGATCTGGTCACAGTCGCCTGAACAATACAATCTATTTACACTTTGTCACGCACAAATGGCGCAAAACGAAATCCCAATCACAGATATTTTTCTTTTGATCTATTTATTCTGAATAGAACTCCTGCTTCCAAACATATAAACAGGGTAGGCAGGATTCCTTTGATGTTCAAAATCGTTTCTTGGATTTCATATAGATACTTTCACCCTGAGTCTGATTTCAATGAATTGTAAGTACCAACGACCAAGTATCTAGCACCCTCTTAACTTAATATATGCATTACAATCTGTTCCCATATTCTCTGTAGCTGTCTGCTATTTTCGTATTACGGCCGTATCTTTCAACAGACAAGGGCTTCCCACCTTAGTATTAAGAGTTAATGTGGAGGCGGTTCGCCGTATGAAACATTGGAGAGGACAAGCCGGCCGCAGTCGTACTTGAAATGTAGATTATATTACGTACGTCTTGTTAGAATGCGCAAATACAGTGACAGAAGGGCGAGACTGTTGTCTGAAAGATACAATAGAATTGGCAGTTTTTAACACTTCTCTGTGATTGAATCTGCCTGTTGGAATTGGACCAGAGATCACAACGAGTAGCAAGTGATCAAGTCCTCCTATCCCTAGTCGTTCTAGATTGCTTGTGCAACCAAGTACTCTTACATTCGAATTGACTACTTCAACGGTGTGTTATCTCTTCTTTGCTCCGTACTACATTTACGTAACGGGTGAAATAATACGGTTGTTATGTTCTTGTACACCTTTTAGTGTTAATGTCACTGCCGCTCGTGTGATCCGTAATGTATGCTACTTTCCTTACTTTTTCTAGCTGATAATACGCCTAACGTCTTTTCAGGGTGGGTTTGCAACTTACGTAGGTACCTTCTTGTTAATGATATCCGAGACTTCAGAATGTTTTCTATTAGGTAGCTGTTGTCTGCTTTTGTAGAGTTTATCTTGCTGTAGTAAGGTTTTTTCAAGAGGTCGGCTAGTTGTGTATTGTATTACTTTCTAGTTCTGTAAAGTAGGTATGTGTGAAAGATCAATAGTTCCACAGAGGATCTGGATGGTTGTTGATGGGCCGTTGAAATTGGTGTGGATTCGAAATGTCTTTCCTTCCCATTAGTGTCAACGTGGGATATTGAAATCGGTGTTGCTTGGTAGCTCAACTGGAATTGTCTCGAAAAAACCTAAGTATTTCTACCTGGATGGGTAGTACAGCAGAGTAGCGGCTTGGTTCTTTTTAGGGCATCTTAGATTCCGTTATTTCACGAAAAATGCATTTTCGTGTACTCAGATGGTTCTACACGACAACAATCTAGGGTTTACCTAGTTGTTGGAAGTTTTTAGTGGTGAATAAACAATGTTATTTCTTTTCCATACAAAGACTAAACATTTATAGACCTAATCTATTCAGCAATTTTTTTTCTCGATGAATGAGTTAAATGCAATTTGAGTTTAATTTTGATAAAACGTACTTTTACAGGTAAGATGATGGTTTTTCTCAGTTGATTTCAATCCTCCTATGGGCTTACAATGAGTAATTTTTCTAATGGGAAGTGTATTTCATCGTTGTTTTTGGCCAAGTTTGTCAAACTATTTTTGGGCGAGAAAGTGATTTTGAGAAAAGAAATTTTAATACACTTGTGAAATGTTGATAAATCGTTTCTGCAGTTAAAGTTTAACTAACTACCTTTACGGAAGGTAAAAGTCAAATTCCTCTTTCAAATCTTTTAACTCACACTCAAGCGTAGTGATTGAAGTTTAAGACCTTTGTTTAAAGTAACTGAGAGCTTCTTTAGGAATATTATTAACAAGTGCATCTTACTTTGACAATTGAAAACGTGCACTTTGATATTGAATATGTGGGTTTATCTAGAAAAGCTGCAGTTTAAATAGTTACATGTGGAGATGTAGATATCTGTCCTTCACACTGTAGCTGCCCTGTTTACAGAAACATAACTCTATGAAAACTCAACAAAGTATTGTATCAATCCGATTAGAGTTTCCAAAGAGGAGCATTCAAAAAGACTTTATAGTAGTTGAAAGTTGAAAGGTATACTGTATATTTGCACTGAAACTGAGCAGCATAACAAGAGAAATAAATACTTGTGACTTTGTGCAACCAGGTAGCAAGATAGTATTTATTTATTCCAAGGAATGACTATTGACACTGTTTTGTTACTCAAGTATCTATGAGATTTAGAAGAATGGATGAGATTTTTCCACGAGTGGACGTAAAATCCTCTTGAGAGTTCCCGGAACCTTTTTTACTACCTGGATAAGTTTATTTTCACTCTTGCTGTTGAAGGGCAGACATTTGTCCGGAAGCAAAGCTTTAATTGAGATATTCTTCTGTAAATGTGTATTTCATTCAACGTCTGTACTTGAATTGCATTATAAGCGTTGAATGTAAGATAATATTTCCTTATGTAAGTCTGCCTACTGATGTTAAACGGGTTAGAATATTTAGGCTATATAAGCGAGTTTTAAAACTTTCAAGTTAGCAAGATGAAAAATAACCAACTGTTTTATAAATTAATTGATTACAAATAAGGGGCAAGGTGATTGTAAAGAAAAGTGAGACTAATTTTTTGAGACTGCTTCTTAAATCTTTCGATTGGATTTTATTATCTTGCCTCCTTATAGCAAAGGATGTAATGCTTGATTAGAAAAACTGAGGTTCGGTAACTTTAGTTGGAGCAGGGTCCGGATGATACTGAGTGAAGTTCAACCAGGGAACTGCAGACGAGGCAAGGGTACGTTTTGGTCCAGGCAAGAACATGCGCTTATATTTAGTGCTACACTACGGGATGGCAGAGACTACCCGGGTACCTTTCACTATGTGTGGCATTTGTTGTATATTCAGTGTGTAAGTGGGAGTAGTAGGCTCCTTTCCGTAAGTAAGTAAAAGATTAGGGCAGCACAGAAGGTAAAAATGCGATCCATTCATACCAAAACTTGCAATTTAAGTATGAATTAATGTAAAGTATAATGTTACGTATATAACATTTTAAGTACTTGATTTGATGTAGCTGTAAGTAGAAGATAAACAACCAAAAGTTAGAAATTATCCAGCCTTGTACTACTAAAGACAAAAGTAAAGAAATTGCATTACCTTGCTGCATTCAACTGGATAGTTAGTTATTTTACTGAAAGTCAAAATATACAGACCAAAAGTTTTTAAATGTGATAGTAAAGAAAAATTGGAGAAAGTTTGAATACAAATTTATTGTCCGTATCTATAATACAATATTATAATTAATAGTTTGAGGAAACTTTCTCTACAAAATTGTCCTCTTTCTTGATTATTATACGTTGGATTCTTATACCGTAGCGCCTGATAAGATTTTTGAGTGGTTGCAGTTGTAATCCCTAAGTTTAAGAGTTGCAACGACAATGCGATTTTCTGCATTCATGAGGATTATAGTTACTGCAGAAATTGCAACTTTTATGATCTTTATGATGATTCACCTGTCTAATAAAGAAACAAACTAAAGCGTTTGAAAAAATATGACTTTTTCATGATCAAAGTTTTTCACGTTTAGTTTTGTTCAATGCTTGGCGTTGCAGGTAGTTACACTAAGAGGGTTAAATTAGGCTTGTAATGATGGCTATTGAATGACATATTATTTGATTTTCATGGATGGTCGCATTTATTTATGAGAAGCAGAAACTGCAGCGGCATTCGTCCTTCACATAATACTATGCGGCGACTACGATTTAATCGCTTTCTAACTGCTATCTCTGGCCAATATAAT
Source organism: Hydroisotoma schaefferi (assembly GCA_034682405.1). NCBI lineage: Eukaryota > Metazoa > Arthropoda > Collembola > Entomobryomorpha > Isotomidae > Hydroisotoma > Hydroisotoma schaefferi. The sequence continues at coordinate 10,556 of JAQFZX010002460.1, read as the reverse complement.
GTCAGAAACTGAAACATGATTTGATGATAATATTCTCAGTGCTACGTATCGTCCACTAAATAAAAGACATACCCTTTAAATGCATATTAAGCTAAATATGGAGTCATGGATCTTTAAGAAACCATTTCAGCATCAATAATGCAGTTTTGCTGTTCATCGTTAATTGGAGGAAAGTACGACCATCCTGTTAAGCTATGCAATGTAATAACATAATAAAGAGAAAACGTTGAGTAAATAAACGACAAACAGGCCAAAAAATACGAATATTTGACATCGTAAGGTCAGCAACAGACATCCGGCCAGAACATAAGATACCATTAATAGTAAATATGTTTTCTTCTACTTAAAAAATGTCAACAAAATAATGCTCTACTCAAAATAACGTCAAAATAATGCCTTCCCATAACTCCCAGTCGACATAACTAATACGTCCGGGTGTCCGCTTTCCAACTGTTGACCGACCGTACCGTACCGTGCTTAACAACGTCCTTCACGTAGAAAGTAAACACGTGTAGCTTTATCTTTGAGCAAGATAAGAAGCCTTCGTTGGAATTTTTTTTACATGAATGATATAATGTATAGCAGGTGTACATTTGATGTTCAAAGAAAAGAATATAGGTTTAACGAATCATCGGGCGAATTTGTCGAAGACAATTTTATATACTCAAGTTATATTACCTCATCCTTCTCCTTTGTTTACAGTAACAAATTTAAGACTTGAGCTTCGGTTCAATTAAGTACCCTGTCTCCGTGATGCCCTAGGCTGCAGTCCTTATCACACGTCACAGCTAAATTAAGTTAAAGCAGCTTAGGAGTTTGCTGAGTTGGCTTTCCAATTTTTACAATGTCAAACACTTTACATGGAGGATTTTGAACAAGTTGTGAAAACCGATCAGACCAAAATTGGATGGTAAAGTTACACAGTGAGGAAAAATTTCACAAAATATTTGATAAGGCTCGGTTGAACTGTGTAAGAACCTAAAAAATAGAACAAGGATAATCGTGCTAGAGAGGGATGAAAAGAAGAGGAATGTAATACTGTCACAGAATCCAAATCAACTTTAATCATTACGACGTACTAAGCCGTACTCTGCGAGTGGAGAAAGTATCCATAAACGATTATGATCCTCACCAGAAGAAGGCTAATAACGCCCAAGACGAGTCCTTGACTGAATAGACTGATCTGCTAGGATGAAATCCTTCTTTACATTCGGCTTGAAGACCAGAATCATCTTTTTAGTTGGATACTTGCAAAATTCACCATTCCTTTAACTTACGTGCAGAGGGAAGGATAGTAGAAACTGGTGATTACTCCTTAAACCACTTACCCCTTTAAAGACAAAGTAAGGTAGTGGTGGGGAGGTGCACGATGATGGTTATTGCCAAAATGGAGGAACTGAAAAGATTGCTTTGAGAAAGTATAGAAAATTCAACATTTTCCTCTCTTTAATTCTGACTTTGAGACTTTTTACTCTTTATTGGATTTTATCGATTAACCTAAACCTGACTGAACCGTAAAATAGTTACAAAAATTGACTTTTCTGTTAGAAATGAATTTAAGATATGCTACTTGTCTCAATTGTAATATGACGAAAAAGTCAGTTCAGTTGGGCTCCATCGGCTTACCTTTTACTTTTTTCTTGATGAGCATTCAGCGTCTATCGGCTCAGGTTACATTTCATTCTTTAGTGACTGTCACATCAAGGTAAACAGCTTCAAAGCCAGTAACCCAATATTTAAGCTTCGCTACAACATAATTACGTTCCCTGTTGTATTGTAACATTTCGTAAACTTTTCGTACAAGTTTATTATCCATATAAATAAAAACCAGTTGAATTTGGTTTCCCGATGTCCGGGTGTCTGAATGATGGCGATACATTCCTAAACGCGTTGCCCGATTCCGACATACAACACGTAGCTTTAAAAGGGATATCAAATCGCAGCGATTAGTCGATAAACCAAGTGACCTGGACCGTGAGTCATGGGGGCGGGGGCTTTCTATGTCAATGAAAGTTGAAGGAAGTTGGGGTTCTAGATGTACTGCAAAGACTCCTAATTATGGGTCAAAGGGTCCCCGAACTCAAAGAGACATGTGATGCATCAAATCACACTGAAATTAAGAGCCCCATATAACATAATATGGGCTTATCCGCCCACTTACTTATTATTATTTTTCTAGCGCATAAGCTCCTAAGGTAAGTAATAGCCCAATGCAATTTTCCCCTAACCATTTAAACTAAACTAAACGTTCAAAACGATGTAATGTCCACGGTAGAGACCGCATGGTAGAGAGGAGAAACGATTTTTTGTCAAACAGCAACAAGGAGATTTCTAGATTTCCAAGAACACTGTCAACAGTCTGTGTGGATGGATATATTCCAGCATTTAATTCTAAGTTATTTTTAGCCGGCATTAACTTGAGGAGAAATAAGTAAAAGCAGGCTTCTTTGTAAGGAGTCTTAAGAGAAACCAAAACTGCCCTGATTACAATCTTGAAAGTTATTCAAAGTAGTCGTCCAGCCAGTATTAATCATTTTCATTACGCATTACAGAGGGTTGGAAATAGCGTTTTGACTCACTTTTAAAAATCCCAAAACTTCCCACCACCACTACCGCTCAATATGAGCTTATGATGTCTCCTTCACAAACAACAGTCTCCCACATGTTCTTGCTCAGATTTTTAGTATTTTTTTAAAATGCTTTAAAAACCTCCTGAATGTGAGGTACTTATTAGTGCCATTTCCAAATACGGATTGAGCCATAAGGGCATAAAAGCAAAGTTGCACCTCAGTGGTTTTGACATACGTCAGTCAACAATATCTCGAGTGCTAAAAAATCATGGAATAAAGCGGCCTGCGGTAAGTTTGGGCGTAAAAATATCCCCTTCGAAGTGCACCCCTTTGGTACGGACCACACCCTTTATCCGTAAAGTTCAGAATTTAGTGAAGTAAGAAAATCCTCTAAGTCAGAGGGAGATGGCTAAACTTTTTGGAGTAAGCCACACTTAAGTAAACAAAATCACTCACATGGATATTGTGATGTAATATAGTAAAAAACCAAGGTCAACCAGCTTAAACCTCATCACATTCGAAACCGGAAGACAACAGCTAGAAAAATATATGAGAAGTATATGGCAGGTGAAACGTCAAAATTTATGGTGATATTGGATGAAACATGGTTTTATCTAGGGAACTGTAATGGTAAAACGCAAATTTGTTACCGAAGAAATTCGGTACAAATTCGGTTCAGTACCTTCAGACTGAGTGGTGGAGCACAAAGAAGGTTATGATTTGAAGTTCATGTTGTTGGGGCAATATGCGGAAAAGGGGTTCTTCTACACAAAGTAGCACCAAGGGTCAAAATAAATTCGCAGTACTGTATTAACAATGTCCTAAGATCTTGATTGGAAGTGGAAGTGCAGAAGATGTATGGGGAGGATGCTCACAAAGTGGTTGCTCATCACAATCAAGCATCGTCCCATACCTCTTGGGCAACTGCAGTATACGCAAAGACTTGAAGTGTAGGACTGGGATTTCCATTTTAGTCAACTCCGACATCCCTGTCAAGTCCCCGGATATAAGTCCAATGTACTTTTTTGGGTTCGGATTCCTCAAACAGCGCCTTTTTAAGAGGGAAGCTCGAACCTTGGCAGGCCTCTGGAAAACCGTTCAAGAGGAATGGAACAAAGTCAACCCTAAAATGATATCATATGTGATGGGGGCATGGAAAAAAGACTGCGCATGGAATTAATGGGCATGGAAAATAAAAGGAATTGATGAGAGTAATTGAAGGGATACACATTGAGATCATCACCAAGATTCACAGACGAAAGTTGCGGAAGTAGAAAAGATTACAAAAGTGAGTCAAAACCGTATTTCCACCCTCTGTATACACTAATCTTTGTGGTAAAGAGAAGAAAACACGTACAGTGTTTCAGTATCCCATTATTGAATCTCTTAAGGAAGTTGATGTTTTAAACCTGCAGAGAAAGCTGACTCTCTCAGACCAGGCATCTTTTTCTTCATCGAAAGGTAAACCTGCTCCGTCTTAGTCTTCTGTAACTCTAATGAGAATGTACACATTTTAGCCCAGCCCTTAACTATATCAAGAGTATTAATCGCAACTGTAACTCTTATAGCTCCAAGCATTCGCCTTACCAGTATTTTTAATCTTCTACAGCAGCTACCATCTACAGCAGCTACCATCTACAGCTTGTTAAGTTAGTCCCCACATCATTATCGTACTAGAATGCTTCATCGCATCATACCATTAGTGAAGTATTAGTAGGATAGCATTTCATTTCATTACAGATGGGAATAACTCGTTCACATTAAAACTATCTTTGCACCACCCAGCACCAAGGGAGTCAGTAGTTTAGGTGAATGATAGTTACATTCTTGAATTATTTCTTCGTCAGCTATTACTACCACCCCAAATCTTTTAATTTTGTAACACCATAGTACAGTTTTTATATAAACCTTATTCACTAGCAAATCAAAACTGCAATCAAAGAGTAAGCTAACCTTTTTAATTTTTATGTCTGCCTACTCTGTGCGCGTATACAGCGACTTAACGTCAATGGGAAATCGGTGAATAGACCATGGAGAGGGTAGAAATATATCCCACAGTGGTATATTTAAAAAACATTTTGAATGAAGAAAGCTCTGCAAGACGTAGAAGCAGTATCTATCAGTCAGTAAACGAAATCTTAATTTGTGCTGCATAAAGTATTATAATTGTAATCCTTATGGAAGAAGTTTTCCCCTTAACATTTTACTTGTGTTTTGTAAATATTAGTAAAGATTGGACAGGGGTTTCGTATCGTTTGTAAACAAAAATGCATCATCAGTGCCGGTAGAAGAAGGAACAAATACGCAATGCTTACTTCTAAGACATGAAATTACATCAACTATGTTTAAATGCATGAATTTTAATACTACTATCAACCAACAACAGGAGAGGAATGATATTGGTTTACCAGGACGCTCCTTCATGCTGGTTTGCTGTTGAACGGTAGACCGTCAATATTTTGACATGAATACTTTCCATTTGCAATGGTTAATAATGTTTAATTCATTATATCTTTCGTCATTTAAGTTTCTATTAAGTGTGGTCGGTGGTATTCACTCATTTCTACATAAAAGGCAGGATAATAGGGTTAAGAATCACACAGAATAGCTCATTCGTTGATTTTTTAATTGTTAAAGTGACTTGCCAAAAGGGGTCCCATTCCCACATAAAAGGGTAGTTATGCACGGCAAGGCACCCAGGATTTGCGAGATTTCCAAGTTAACGAGAAGTCGTTTCATGTCTAGGCAAAGGTTTAATTAAAAATTAAATCAAGGCCCTGTGGAGGGATGGGTAGGAGCTTTCTAATATATTATGAGGTTTAATGTTTAAAGAAGCCAAATCTTCCACCACCAAACATGCACTATTATAACAGAAAGCATCAATATATAGGGATAAGGAGGCAATTGCTAAATTAAATTACTAATTTTCAAGACTTCAAGGGTTAAGTAGGTCGACCGCAATGACCTCTAAGGATTGAGTATGGACATTTTTATTACTTCGAACCTCCTTTTCAATCTTCCCTACAAACTACTAACTAAGCAGAACTTTAACTATTCTGTCCTCCATCTTAGATTTTCTTCTTAGTACTTACGTGCTACCTAAGGATTATTATGTTATGTCATTTTACTTGTAATAGTAACTTTATACAGGAACTAACTTAGGTTAGGTGAGAGATCGAATCGAAGTCGAAGGAAAGAGAAGTAAATCTCTATAGACACATGTGTAAAGAATTCATTACACTAGAACAAGGGGATCAGGGTTTTTTGTGCTGTTTCTCTAAGTTGGAGTTTTTCTATTACGTAATTTCTTAACAAACAGTTTTGCATTCCATGGATTATAATTAAGGCTTGAGTAGAAAAGGTTTTATGTGAATGCTCCTGTCACTCCGTCCGTCCGAGCGATAACTTGCAAACCGTTAAACTTTTTCGAGTTCCGATTTCGTATATTTGTCAATAAGGTTTCAACTAACTTAAAGTTCGAAGATGGACCAATTAGATCACACCCACTGGGGGTGGGATCGAAGGCCACACTTTTGTTTATGCTAACCCCTATCAACCATGGTATCGCTGGAAAGGTACTTACTAGGGCATTTCAAAACAATGGCCAAAATTGTTCTGTGACAAACAAGTCAAAAGTTATGACCTTAACCATTTCATGATGGGGCGGGATGAGACTCTACTACCAAATGGTACCCACCACCTCAAAAACTTAATACAACCTCTTCTTGAAACTTTTGTCTCAGGCTGCCCCACATTTTTTACCCAAACACCCCGAAAGTTTTCAAAAATTTCTCACAGTGCCCCAAACATCCCAGAATTTCTCACAATACCCCAACATCCCGAAATGTCTCAACTTGCCCCCAACCCCACGGGACTTCATTGATAAATCGTACGCGTAACGTAGCTGGGCACACTTCCCGGGATGGTGAGGGCCCAAGTGGTGTTTTCGAGGGGTGTGGTCATGATTTTGAGCGAGGGGTGAGGAGTTAGGAGTGAGGGGTCATAAAAATGGGCGAGGGGTCTAGAGGGGTGTGGTGGCAAAAAAGTAAGAGGGTGAGGGGTCGAGGGGTTAAGTAGAAAATTTTAAAGAGGGCGAGGGGTGTGGTGTGGTTTTAGAATGCACAGCTATAACGCGTAATCAAACGCGTAAAAATTCTTAATAAACACTGCCTTCGTTACGCCCGTTTACAACGGTTTATTCAAAATCCAAAGGGTTAGGTTAATTTTTTAGTACAAGTTCTGTTTATCGTATTTTGTCGTCGGTAGGTACATGATTAGCCAATTCATATCTAGAGCAAGAATTCCTTTATCAGATGTGTACACAGGATAGAAAAAAGTATTAGATTTATTATACAAAAATGAGTACGAACTGAAAAAAAATACAAACGCTGCGTGCTCCTTTTGCATTAAGTCTTGAGTTGGCAGGTTTATTTGGGGGTCAAGCATTCTTATGATTTATATCTCTACATGTCCCTTTGAGACATTTATATTTATTGCTTTCCTTTTCTTCTTTTATGATGCTAGCTTAAGGATCCGTTTGGATAAAATCAAGTTCAATCTTCGACGTGGCCGGTTTATTGTTTATTGACGCTTTACTTTGACCGAAACGAGTTCCAGCAGCTTTTAACCATTTATATTTGATAAGCATAACTGCAGTAGCTCATGCCCTTTTCTAGGTTTACTATACTACTACTGAGTGAGTGTGTCCGCAGCAGATACGGGCGTTTGATGACTGAAGTTTAAGCATAAATATTCGCAAACAAAACCAGTTGCACAATCGGAATAACTGTCACTACACATGTCAGGGGTCTTACGAGCTGAAAACGTTTTTGGGAGTTAGTCGCTTTAAACTGTTGGCTCTTTGCTATCGCTCATCCTTGGAATGGCGATGATAAAGGTTGCTGATGATAGTAAGTACTGTACAATCACTAAAAAAAAGTTACAAGTTGAATTTACAGAGGGATAATAACATTAAGGGGTTTTTTGTTTTAAATAATAACTTTCATCGTTCAATTTGACCCCGACTTATATCTCTGATCCCGACGAATCCATGGGGAAAGTTTTCCAACTTAACAAGCTAGTTTTTTTGTGTGCTTATACACACACAGCAAACTTTCCTTAAGTTATACTCCTGCAAAAGATTTATGTGGTCCGTCTCGAACAGAACTATATTCTTGGTTGCTTACTGTAAATATGTTTCTGTATTGAAGGCAGAGGCAGAATGGTTCATGATCCTATTGGCATCGTGGTCTAAGCCGATATCTAAGTAACTGTTACACGCTCCAGAACACAAGTGCCTTTGGATGATTTTATTTACTGGGCATTCGTGTAAAATAATTGTTTTCGTAAGGTTGAGATTTGGAATTTTCTTTACTCGGATTATTCTTTATATCTATTTAATGGCTATTCAATTAAAAAAACACTTTTTTCCGGTACTCAGACAACATACGGCTATTCGTAGTAGGGATTGGTATGCTTGCTTAATGGAATACCTATATTTAAATTTTCGGAAGGTAGCTTTTGTGCACTTAGGTACAAACAAACTAAAAGCAGCTCTTTATGATGAGCTACATCTGGTTTTGGATAAACAAGTGGAAATGTGTTAGAATACTAAAAGCAGTTCGTCAATTTAACAAACCCATGAGGACTACACTTAAAGCGATGTTTTTGTTGAGGCAGCAAGATAGGAAAGGCGATCTAGTAATTCCAATATTTGAATCTGTTCGTTTGATATGGATACCTTATCAACCAGAAGCAATAACACAATAGGGAAAATGTAAGAATTAAAACCGACAAATATCAAAGAAACACTAGACTGGTGAGTCCGTCTTATCATTTTTTGTAAATGTAAAAGCTTTTTATGAGCAGTAAATTATTTCCGCTGTTTCTTCACGTATTGAATTTCCATTTAGTATAAATTTACTAAGATGAGGATGAGACGTAGATAATGATGACGCTTATAGTAAGAAGAAGTTCCTAAAAAAGAAGTTTCTTCAGGTTTCAAAATCCAGAGCTGAGATTCATATAGAAGCTTGGACATAATTTTTAAATGAGCAAGAAGAAAACTATTCTTTCCATCTCATTATTTTCTCCATTTCTTCCTTTCTTCCAGTATAAATATTTTTCCGGCTTTCATTTTCCCGTTCGGTTGGTCGCTCTGTGATAGGAAAGCATATTTTTCCACTACTTGCTACTGAAGAAGGATACTTCAACTACAATTCTGAATTATTATTCTCGACTATTACACAAGCTACATTCTTAGAATGACAGAATGAGATTACACATTGCTTTAAAGTCTAGAAAAAGAGAGGCTAAGTAGAGTAAGACGGAGTTCTTCTACGTGTTTTTGCAAATTCGTGCATATTTTGAGGAAGTTAAAACGAAAAAGAAAGAAAGCAGCCAAGTATACGAATGGGGTATTAATATTTTCCCTCTTCTTCATGTACAGACCGACTATAAATCCTTTCTTTCTTTTATGCTAGGCAGTGATGAAATTCCAAGCCTTATTTTTTTGAAACATCATCAAGCAAAGGACGAGCAAACCAACTAACAAACCACCAAGCTTTGTATTTTAAAAACCTCCTCCAAGCAGCTATTTGAGTCCAGTCAATTGTAATATCGCCGTGCTGCCCGTTTGACTTTTTGAAATCTGCGTACGTGTTCAGGGACTGTAAGTTTTATCCGTTTAATTACCCCATTACAACGATAAGCCACCTACACGGCTTCATTAGTGTCGGCTACTACCCCGTCGATTCTTCCTCTTTGTTCGGTGTCTTTACTACCCCAGGGGTTTTGAAGTTTCTCTTTTTAAAACAACGGAATTTTTTCAACTGATACTGCTACGGGTGCTTGAAACTTTGGATTTTATCAAACATAATCTTATTTGTTTCTTATTTATAAACGATCGGGGTTATGTGACCCCCTCGGGAGTCTAAAACTTCGGATTTTACCAAAAATAATTAGTTATTTATTTGTTAATTTTGAACACAATTCAGGTTCATAACGTTTCGAAATTTCAAAATTCTAAACAGTGGGTGTCGCATTCTTTACTGTATTATTTGTACGCACGGTTACCTAAAACGTTGGATTTTACAACAAAAATCTGTTATTTGTTTCTTTCAAAAAAAGCAGAGAAACCATTTTCTGGAAATGTTTCACTCTCACCGGTCCATCTGACACCCACGTTACCTAAAACTTTGGATTTTACCAAAAATAATATGCTATTTGGTACTTTTGAACAAAAGTAAAGAAACAATTTTTTGGAAATTTCAGACCAGTGGGGGGGTTTGCTTGATTCCCACGGGTCACTGGATTGTTCGAAAGGGCTGGTTTACGAACTTAACCTTCAATAGCGGCCCTTGACTTTTTATGCAAAATTTTGGCGACGTGGTATCATTAATTGTCAAGTTATGCAGTTTACAGAGGGACAGACAGACAGACAGAAGGACATATAAGCCCAATTGACTGGTCTAAAAAATGAAGGACTGATTCCTGCAGCTGAGGGCTTACAGATGGAATTTAACCATAAAAATAAACCCTACTTCAGTTCACAAATATTAACAGAGAAAGTATGATTTTTAGTTGGCTTATATAAAATCGTTTAGAAAATAAAGCAGCTTTTAATAAAATATGTTTCATTGCTTGCACTATTAAAGTCCCCTTATCAGCGATGACGTGTACCAGAAGGTTAAATGATGCATAAGGTTATTTGTACGTATCTTTAAAAAGTTTTCCTAGTCTGAAAGAGATTAAAATGCGAGACTGAAATATTAATTGGAGTGTCGTCGAGTGCATGGAATTTAGTATTTATTTGAGCTGTGTATTGATGAAATATTTTCTAGAATATTCTAGACCTTTTGCCCTGATCGACCTTCAGCGACAGGCACCCTTTTTTCTTTATTAGTAATGAAGATGTGATTTCATCAAACTTTGTGTTCTTTGTTTGTGTAGGACTAGTGTAGTGTACATGAACGTTTTAGATCAGAT
>JAQFZX010002459.1:0-18969 GCA_034682405.1 Hydroisotoma schaefferi | reverse complement strand
GAATTACTGGGAACGGCTGGTTAATTTTTTCATTTTGAAAGACAAATTCAGCAAAAAAGTTCAAAAAGTCTATTTTTGGTGGAACTTTTAATTAAAATTAACTTTAGAATGTTTTTTGTAATTCAATTAAGGAACTACTTTAGAGAATGAACATGTATGAAAGACAAAATTACTAGTATTTTAGAATTTCCATTAAAAAAATTAAACTGAAATTTAATTTTTTAAGTGATGGATGTATGGATTATATTAGTGAAAAGATTATTGCTATCTATCTACCATATTTCTCGATTTAATTCCCCTGGGGAATTAGTTTTTCAAACTCCGATTTGCCACGGGGAAGCAGGGAGGGGAATTATTTCGGGGTGGGGAATTAAATCGGGAAATACGGTACTTGGAAAGTACGATTTTAAAGTAATTCCCAGTATTTCCCACTCTGAAGCGTTTAGCCATTGTTCAAAACACTAAACGCTTTAAGAGATTTACATCCAACACATTTTTATGAAATAGCTAACTGTTTTTAATCCATAATAATTCCATACCTTACTGGACAGAAAAATGACATTATTTTCAGCAAACAACAAGAACAACTTGCTGTCTGTATTGTCTCTGCAACAATGATAAAATTCTCTTGGCTTTCAATACACAGCCCTTCCCCCTCCTATTCACACATCTAGTTACTTATTTCTGTAAACGCAACACTTTCCTATGGGATAGGGTTAAATATTATACTTTTTAAGGAACAAAAAGTCCGTCGCGAGGCTACCTTCTATACCGGTTTATTTTATATTATGAGGGGTATCTTTCTCTAGAAGTAGTAATAAAAGGCTATTCTATCATCATCCCAATCAAAAGGTACATCCGACCAAACTGCTTTGGAGGAAATTGGAGTCAAGAGAGCAGATGGATTTCACTCAACAAAAGAGACGTTATTTGTTCTGTTTTCTGGTTTCCAACTCAACTACTACGATAACTAATACTACTGCTATCAATATTACAACAACAACAACTACTACTACTAACTACTACTACTACTACTACTGCTACTACTACTAACTACTACTACTACTACTACTACTACTAACTACTAACTACTAACTACTACTACTACTACTACTACTACTTCTACTACTACTACTACCACTTATTTTACTGCTAATACTTCTATTGCTTCAACGATGTAATGGAAACGCTACAGTGACTTTCTCCACTGGCTAAAGCTATATTCTACATTGTTCATTGTTGTCCATAACTTTCCCATTGTTCTCTCCATGCCATGGGAGTCTTTAGAATCTTCTTTAGAGCCAGTTGTCTCCTACTTATTTTTTCTGTAGCTTTTCTAAGAGACAAGCTTTAGTTTTAAGAGGTTGCCTCTCGTTTGTATGATAGTATGTGTAATGTCCTGCCTAGTTGGTAGTAAGGAATGGAGAAAGCTGTCCTTTTGCTTGAAAAAATCTAACCTATGACCTTAGAACAGAATTAAATTCCTGGACAGTAAACGTAGCGACGTTCCTTAATAGAAACATGCTTATATAAAAGAACACCCTGTTTCAACTTTTAGAAAAACGGTAGAAATTGTAAGTAAATTCATTTTGAGAGACATTAGTATAAAAAGAGGTGGGATATTGTCGAAGAAAGTTGAATAAAATATTGAATTTGCTGACGAGATTGAATATCTCAGATTTCGTTTTTTTTCGACAATAAGAGTATAATGTTGTTTTGCTGTAGAAGGATACGTTTTTATAGTTAATTCCAAAGATTGGACAACAAAACTATCGGTTAAATTGAGTGTGACTGTGATACGGATTACATCGAAGATTCTAAAACCAAACTTTAGCTAGTAATCTTGAAATAAAACCACGTAAACTCGTGCAAGAAAAATAGCTTCTAAAAAATTAGTTTAACCTAACCATTTCCTAAGAATTCAAACAAGTCATCTTAGAGTTAGCTTTGGCTACTTGCGAAATAAATAGTAGCAGTATAGCACATTTAACAATAAATATAAGTATTTGTAAATGGCCGAGCATATCAAGAATGCACAGCTAGAATATAACATGTGAATGGTTATGCAAGTCTCACGCTAAGGGCTATTTCTGCCTATTCTTAACCATGTCTGTTGTGGTAAAAGATATACAGACTACGTAATATACTGAAGCTACACAAGCTTATTTACTTATCTCGGCTGATAGTAATGCTACTATTAATCCGAGAGTAACATATATATTTCTAGTTTGGTTGCTTTCCTCATCTGATAAAATTTTATTGTTGTTGCTTTCCCATAAAATTCTACAGCTTTAGATTGGCTTAGCCTGCTGTACCTTTTGTAACCGTTGGTACTACTTTCTCCGTCTGCATCTGCGAAACTTATATGCTATTGACTGCCTGATGGCAATGCCAGTCTGTGTATTTCGTAGAGAACCAAAGCTGCTGAACTCTGTGCAAACTTTTGTGCAAGTTTGCAGCTCTGTTCAACTACTCGTCTATGGAAAAAGAATTTACCCTCCACAATACATGGAGAATAATAGCCATTAGTTGAGCGCAAAAACATGTCATTGTGTGGGACAAATGTTTACATCTTTCTAGGAATAGTTTATAAGCTTTGGATATTATTACTTGCTGTACTAGTTATTTGGCTTTACTTAGGGATAAAAGTCCCTCACTTATTTCATGCAGCGCTAACAAATAGAGCTTTGGACATATCGTCTTTTTAATTGAACCCAAATCATCCTGGTAAAAGTTATGTTTGAGTGCGGTTTATAGATGAAAAGGTAGATGAAGTAGTGAGTATCCTTACCCTCAACGTAAACAGAGTCCACTGCCCAAAGAGTTGTTAGAAAGCTGGCAAGTCCTAAAAATAGTATAATGTCCTTCATCTTTCCCAGTATGATTTTCTGTTCTCTGAACTCCCTTCGTTGTTTTTCTCCACCTGCAACCAAATCTCCGTTATTTGGACAGAATTTAGATCTGTAATTTATCAAAAACACAAATATCTTTAGTTATTTTATTTTTTAAAGCTATATTACTAAGAAAAGTTCATGAAAAGTTCGGAAGACGACGAACGAGACTCTAGACAGCTCCGTATTTGATGTAAAGTAAAGCATAAAACATAAGGATGGGCAAGATTGATGAAAAATTCACGTGAAAAAGAGCAAAAGAAGAAAGCAAAATGCACACCCGACTCAAAACTCAATTCTTTTCTGTTATTCTCTAGGGAAAGTCTCTCTCTCTCTCTTTTGAATGCTTTCTTCTGTGAAAAAATAAATGAGGGAAAAAATAAATTGTGTAGATGTTAGCTTGAAATGCATAAGTTGATCTGTTTGCAGTCATCTCTATTCTATCTACGCTCTTACATATTTATTTCCTTTTCAGGTTGTATCTTGTATATATTTACTTGTTTATGGCTAACTCGGAACCGGAACGGATTTGAAACCGTTAATGATATGATTATATATTTTTTCTAAGTTTTATTTCGTCAAATACCGACGGATATTTTTGTGTGATAAGCTGGTGATTTGGGTATATTTATTGACAATCTCGATTATATATTCTTAACTTTTTCAATAGAGCGAATCGATGCAAAATATTTTCAGTAGACAAATTAAAAAGATGTACTAAGTAAAATCGTATTAAAAGTATGAGCATTAAATTCAGAAGCATTTTTATTATAATGTAAAATAAATACTAATCTTGTGATTAAAAGAGCAGAAAATCTACAAGTGTATAAAATTAATTAATTTGGTGCAATATTAAATTACATGTTTCAAAATGTAAGCACATCTCGCAATTTTAATTATTCCATCAATATTTACTCCCTAATAGCATTAAACCTCAATAATAATCTACAAATTTTGCAAACTGCGCCCTTTTATTTGATAGAAACTGCATAAAATACCATCAAATTGGTGACGAGAATACCATAAAAAGGAACAGCGAAACTTTCCTTCTTTCAAACTTGTTTCCCTTTTCTCAGAATAGAATGATGATTGCTCCACTTATGGTTGCGCTATAAAGTTAGAGGTAAACTTGTATCTATAACATGGTAGAACCATCCAATCTAACAAACTTATGGTTAAAGTTGGATACAATTTTGATCCTTATTCTTGGAAAAAAATCTTTTCCAATCTCATTTGCATCTTCACACACAAAAGCCCTTTCCTCTATTCCATCTTATACTATCTATATGCTATTTATAGACACTTATCTAGATATCTACTAAACATAAAAAGAAGTACACTTGCGAGTCGAACTTTTCTCTCTAGGACTATCCAAGTACCTAGGTATTTCAAGTCCTCGTACTTCTCGTCATCTTGCTTCATAAATTGAATCTGTATTTTCTCTACAATATAATATAATACAGCTTAAAGTTGCATACAAACTTTTTTTCTTTCTTTCTTTCTACCGATAACTGTCTATTAAATAAGCAAGACCCTTGCCAGTCTAAAACCGTTTCTGAAACATACGGCATATCCAATTCTTAGAAACCTGTACCTTATGTAATTCTTGTATAAAATACCTAGGTACAACTACTACCTATTTATATCGTTGGTAATATCTGCTTTAAGGTGCAAAAGGGGACAGGTAGGTAGGTACTTGTAGATATTCAGTAGGAGTAGGCGGGTTGAAAGCTTTTGCAAAGCCTTCCCAAGAGACTGATGTGCACTTTGGAAGAAAGGTGTAATATTATTTACATTTACATAGATCACGATACGATTCCATTTTTAGTCCTGAATTTCTCCTTACTTTTTAGCTCTATTCTTTATTCTTTTTCTACTATAAAAACTTATTCTCTTGGTCTCTTGTGTCTCCTACTTTTTTGTCGGCGAATTCTAATCCGGGTAAAATAGAGTATGAGGAAGAAACATGCATTTGTTTGTCTACTTTTTATCACAGACACAATACAATAGGTAAAAGTAATCATTAAGCTGAATGATGAATAATGAATGTTGTATGCAATTTAGAGGGATAAAAATATCCAAGAAAAAAAAGATTTCTTATTAAATGAAATAAATTTTCAAGATATATTTTTTATCTCACATTCACTCACAATCTCAATTCCCTTTGTCGAGTGGCTCGTGCAGATATGAAAATGTGCTCTTTTGTGCTTTATTTAGATAAAGACATGCATGTTACCTCTGATTTTACTATTATTACACATTTCCTTTTGATCTATGGGGATAAATCTTCAAGTAAAAGGCATTTTTAGCCGAGAAATAATAATAATAATAATAATAATAATAATAGTTTTCTACATAGAGAGAAAGCAAAGTATACCTTGGTCGGTCGAGCGATAATTTTGATGATGATGATATGGAAAAATGTTAGTAAAAAGATGGAGGTAGGGAAGGAGACGATAAGTATTACCATAATTTAACTATAACTAACATGTAATAAACTTGAAATAGGTGTAATTTATTTCTAATTTAGTTGGTTACACTGACATAGTGATTGTGTTGTTTGTCTGAATTCTACTTTGAGCTAAAATTCGATAGATTGGAGGATAGTAAGGGTTTGCTCAAGGACAAATCATGCGTGTAAAGAAAAGAAGAAAAAAAAATTCCTTATCGGTTTTAGTCACAGATTTAGATTTAAGTAGTAAATTATATACACAAGCGTGAAGTAATATTTCTCCAAATGGTTTGACCTTTGGGGTTTTTAAATCGTTAAATGACAATCTTTTTAGTACATTTGTCGTGTTTAATAAATTCCATGAGTGTAGGCAAAGCTTATTCCAGCAGCATTTTTATTTTCTTGCGAAAGAAGTAAAACTCAAAACTTTCTGTACACCACTTTCTCCTTGTTTCTAACCATTTATGCTTATTGAGACCCGTAGTTATAGGCATTTCTGAAAGTGCCATTCATTTCCCTGTCCAAAAGCCGTAATCCTACTTGTGACAGGGTCGTTAGGCTAGAGGTGAAATTTACATGCAATCTTTGATTGTGAATTATCACGCGACTTACACCAAACTAGCTAAAAAGAGTGGCAGTCATAGATCCTAAGGTACGAATACTGGTTGGACTACTACTACTACTATTACTACTACTACTACTACTACTACTACTACCACTACTACTATTACTGCTACTACTACTGCTACTACCACCACTATTACTACTACCTACCACTCCTACTACTACTACTACTACTACTACTACTATTACTGCTACTACTACTACTACCACCATTACTACTACCTACCACTACTACTACTACTACTACTAATACTTTTACTAATACTTTACTACTACTACTTCTACTACTACTTCTACTACCAGATTACTACTACTACTGCTTTGTTATAATATTATTCCGTGCTGTCTTTTTTAATGCTTTCTCTCCAGGAATTCAACTTTCCTTCAGTGTTAGTTTATATATTCACGCATTCAATAATATCAAAAGGGGAATTTACATGTAATCAAAACAGAAGAATTAGCCCATACCTACCTACGGAGTATTACTTTACCTGTGTTTTGGATTTGTACAGTAAATTCCGTCGGCTATCCACAGTTACTAAATAAATTCGCGTCTTTATCTACCCATCTAAACTATTCCATGCATGCACATTTCAACGAGTTTGCAGTTAAATGGATCTGTTGTTCAGTTTTGAATAACAATAAAATAAACATAACTACAAACGCTGTGTAGATAAATTGTAATAACAATATAAATTGTGTATTCTCAAACTCCATTCCTTGTGTTTTACTTACACCTCTAAATAGACCGTATTTCACGTTTTAATTCCCCCTGTTCTAAAGTTCTCCCCTGATACAATACAATGTCCAGAAAGATTAATTTACTTACTTAACTTAAGAGGTAAACTGTTTCTATCTTATTCTAACGAAGCAATTAGTATTTTTCGTTGAAAACCGTAATTCCCGAGAGGAATCATAACAGCAAAAGTAATTGTAATTACAAGTCTTTTGAAAAACTACATAACAGTATCAAGTACTAGGAGTACATGAATAAAATTAAGTAAGGCAGGCGAATAGTTCGCTCCAAAGTGTGTAGAGGATAATACTCACGTGTTAAACCAATTCGTTGATAATTTCACACAAGACCTAACATGCAAGCAAATCTCTCTAAAAGTGAGATAGATCTGGGGAGATTAACAGGAGTATTAATGGACCCTTTGTCCTTTGGTTTGGATTTCAACTGGATTTCGCATAGTATTGGATTTTATTATTACAGATTATAGATCATTGAATTCCTTCTTGCAAATGTTTGTTGAATAGAAAGGGTAGAATTGTACATGGAGTGAATAGTGAGAGAGTACGTTAGATTAGTCTGTATTTTGGTTTGTTAAGTCTCCTTTATAATGTTATATTTCAATGGTATGGTAAAATGAAAATCACACAGAGAGCTTTGTTTCTGTCTAATGGCATGGCAGTCTAAATCCTTGTTAATCCCTTTTCGCAAAATGTGCTCTATTTATTGATAGACTTAATTCCACCCTGGATATTTTAATTGTTATTTGATACACTTGCGAAGTGGTGAGTGTTTATTTGGGTCGACCAGGCTCAAACTAGCTCTTCTATATTCCGCGGAGATTAATTTAACGTGGAACTAGTTTAATTGTAGGGAAGTATGGATAAGTGCAGATTATTTGCGAAATATGGCAGGTATTTATTTCCATCAAGCTAACAAACGTTTTCGCCTATATCGCGCAGTAATTGAGCAAACAGTTGGGATTTGCAGGGACAGTAATACTATAAATGAGTGCGGATTGTGTGCGAAAATTAGATTCCGTATGAATCTGCTCATTCACCATCAATAATTGATACTGACAGAAAGGATCAGGTGTCAGTTGGGTTGGGTAGGTTTTCCGGACCTTGTGTGTTTGCAAAGATCATCTTTCACAAGCACAAGATAAAATAACGTGACTGATTAAAAACTCAAAAGCACATGTGAAAGCAAACACAACCTTGGTATAGGAAATTAATTGAGAAACTGATACAGAATTCAAGCATGTCGTTGCTGTATTATTATTTTGGCTGCACTATCTTTAGCCTTATTATTAAAATACTCTTTTTAGCAGCATAAAACGGCAGTTGGTAGTTTTCACTTCACTATAATCTCATCACAGGAGTGCAACATGAAGGATGTAATTGGGAAATGTTTTGCAATACCGTTAGAACAGGAAAAGCTGAAGGGTATTATATGTTCTATGGATAATTTAGTACCAAGAATCATTGATTAAATCCTAGGTTTTATTTTCAAGCTGAGGGCATTTAATTTGCAAAATTAAATTAAAACAGTCCGCAACCCTGTTATTATCGTTTTAGCTTAAGTTAAGTTTAGTTAACTCTACAACAGGAAGGGAGACCCCGTAGGGATGGATTGGTAAATATTATTAGAGGACAGAGCACACGTTGAGTAAGTGAATGAGCAGGCCAGTAGTGGTCAAATAATTCCTGTTAAATGCAAACTGTTGGCTCAGCGGAGGGCAATACCAACCACCCCCCGTGCTTTGTTGATTGACAACCCAAAACTGCTTCTGGCAGTGTCACTGACTTTCTCCACTGCTGGCTTTGGTATAGATTGACAGCAGGATTGAAATGGATTATAGCTGAATGGAATGGTACTAAAGGCCCGTAGAGGAACATTATTTGGAGGATAAAATTCTAAACGAAATCGGATTTTCATTACCAAGGATGGTAGAAAATTTAGCACGAAACATCAAGATTTTACATCCGTACTAACCTTTTATATCTACTGTTATTCTTGCCGTAAGAATAATTAGTTGATCTTTCGACCCAAAAAACTTCGGAGTTTTCTAACCAGTATTTGTACATTATTCAGGAGAATTTGATGCGTAATGTTTATTACCGGCCTTTCTTTACAGAAACACAAAACTGTAGTTTCTAACCCAAAAAAGCACGGACTTTTTCAACCAGTACTCTTATACGTAGTGTTAGTAGCTGTAGTAGTGGTAGTATGATAGTAGTAGTGTAGTAGTAGTAGTAGTAGTGTAGTAGTAGTAGTAGTAGTAGTAGTAGTAGTAGTAGTAGTGTAGTAGTAGTAGTAGTAGTAGTATTAGTAGTAGTGTAGTAGTAGTGTAGTAGTAATATTAGTAGTAGTATTAGTAGTAGTGTAGTAGTAATATTAGTAGTTGTATTAGTAGTAGTAGTGCAGTAGTATGAGTAATTGGAACAATTAATAGCAGACTTTTCGATCCACTGACCTTTATTTCTACCATTCGTCTTGCTCCAAAAGGGAATAAAACACTCTTGCTATTACTTTTTTAGAGGAACTGTCCGAAAAGCTGAAGGGTTAAGCAATGGACGAAATGTTACAGTGTTTTTGTTTAGTACCAATGGGCGATTGCAACAGAATGGACGGACGGAGCCTAGAGACAATAAGTAAATAGGAAATGGCATGACCGAAATGAAATCCCCTAACTCCTCTAACATGGCAAGTACTACTATATTTGATGGAAGCAACGAAGGGGCACATGGATAGGAAGTTAGGGATAATAAACGGAGTCTGATGGACCATCGAATCGAATCCGATTTCATTTTCTGCCACAAAACAAGAGAACTAGAAGGAAGGAATGTTCGATTTGGGCAGTTGCAACATAACCTGACTGACAACTCTCTACATACTTTTTCCATGTTTTTGTACGAGGTTTCCTACTTATCAAAATACATACCGGGCTTTTATTACTCTGGGAGTTATTCGGGTTAACTTTAAATAAAATCGAAGTTAGTTCTTTCGTTGTAGCATTAAAAAAGGCTGCTTTTGCAGAGGCTGTCATACGAGGAACAACTGCAGATATGCTTGGGGTTTGCCCTTTTAGTTTGTCCATATTGTACGAATCGAGTAAACAACTGAGGTAGAGCAGCACAGGTCAATCAAGTTTTTTGCTAGTTAATCGTAAAAAGGGACTGCAAACCATTTGAAAAACTTGAAGCATATTTTCACAGTTGAAGTAACAAACTTTTCTGCTAGTATTTTGTGACAATCGCATGTAAACACAAAACTCACAGATTACTATTAAATCCTCCATCTTATTTGCGTATTTGGCTATCATTTCTGTCACTATTCCAGTAATAAGTTAAAATTTGGAAAAAAGTTTTAAATATATTAATGACTGGAAAAACTATCCCTGAATAAACAAAAATATATCCACTCAGGTTTTACTGAGCAATCCTATAAAAACCTACTCCAGAGATTTGCATGCATAAAAAATTCAGTAGTGGAGAAATGTTTGTCAACGTACTTAACCATTTTGAACGCCAACCCCTATGTACACTGTAACCTGCTGACCCAGCATCAAACACGGATTATAATATTCTACTACAACTACTTCTACACTGGATACAAACAACTATGGTGAATAAAAATAAACAAGGACCTTTTCTAGAAAAGTGAAAGAGTCAAC
The DNA here is from genome assembly GCA_034682405.1 of Hydroisotoma schaefferi. NCBI lineage: Eukaryota > Metazoa > Arthropoda > Collembola > Entomobryomorpha > Isotomidae > Hydroisotoma > Hydroisotoma schaefferi. Next base: position 8,593 of record JAQFZX010002459.1, on the reverse strand, counting down.
TTCCTTCCTCTGTGTTCATGAAACATAAAACTTGGTGGTGTCATTTACCAGGAAGGAAAAAACCCTTTTGGTAAAAGCACAAAGCATGGACTGTGAACAAGTAGCTTTATGGGAAACAAGTGCAGTTTATGGCTAAAAGCTTTCACTGGAAGTACATCCTACGTAAACTAAAGAGCAAGGAGGCTAAATGGGTTGTGAACTTAAAAGTTGTATTGTTGAGGAAAACTGTAACTCATCCTTCTGTAAATGGGCACTTAAACCCGTTTACTACTCATATCCTAAGTTATAAGTATTGTACCTATATGACATGGAAAAGTGAGAAAGTCCAAAGATTGAAAACCACTGAAAGTGCAATACAAAGTCTAAATACCCGTGACGAGGACATCTAGAATACGTTCAAGCACTTGTAGTAGCAGTAGAAGTAGTAGTAGTAGTGGTAGTAGTAGTATTAGTATTAGTAGTAGTAGTAGTAGTAGTAGTAGTAGTAGTAGTAGTAGTAGTAGTAGTAGTTAGTAATTGTAGTAGTGGTAGCAGTAGCAGTAGTAGATATTTAAGGGGAAACTTATTTAGAAAGGTTGAAACATCCAGCTTCGGGAAACGTTACCCCTTTTTCCGGATACGGTTTCCGGTCTGGGGACCTTTTATCGGAAATAAATCCTCACACGAAGGAATATCCCAGATAAACTGTCCCATACATCCTTCCAGCCGACCCCATGTGAATTGTGAAGTCTACTTTTCTGCACACAGTAAATGAATGTAATCTTTATACTTTAAACAAAAGGTAAAACTGTGATGGTACTAATAACAGCTTTTTTCAATAAGTCCTCAGTTTTTAAGTTTTTATGTTAGTTTAATCGCAGAATATGAAATTGGGCCTTAAAGACGGCAAAGAAGATAAAATGTACAAAATGAATATGTGATAGACTGATAGATGAGTCAAGAATTGAATTGTTGATTGCAAAGAATTACCTAACTGTGCTTGCTAATTATATTACTGTGTATTTATAATAAATTTTAAACGTCTACTTTATCCAGTCTTAATTGAACTCTTGTAACAATCTCTCCAATCAACCATACACAACCTTTTCAGCCTCAACTGAAGCATAATTCTTTCTCCTCTTTTGAATGCTGTCGTCCCTTTATTTCAGTTAACTGTGTAAACCATTATGTATTTAATGCATGATTTTTCAGTGTAAATTACAAAAATTAATTTATTCCTTCTCCATCCCTCCATAATCTTTTCGGAAGAAGAAAAATATTATAATTGCTTCAAATTCTTTTCTAAAATGTACCCATATTAATTATTTTTACACTCCTGCCTAATTGTAAGTCTTCACATCTTGTCTTGAAAAAAGTTAATTTCCTGCCTTCTTTCCCGTCCTTGGTGGTCTTCCTACGAGGAGAAAAGTAATTATTATTATTACAAGAGAAAAAGAAAGTGTCTTGAATCCGGGAATCATCATTTAGATTCTCACCAACCGAGCCAAAGTCAGAGAGAGAGAGGGAGGATGCCATCAAATCTAATATCAAACCACGACGGTTGCTTTATGTATTTAAAAATATTACAGACATATTCTGCCCATAAAAAACTTTAAAACTCTGTCTTTCTCTCTTTTTAATTTAATAGTAAAAGCCACACTTTCCTTGGAATAATGCAATGGATAAATAAAGCTGGAATAACAAAGTCAGTGGGAGTGTAGCGCAATAAATTAAAAAGTTCAAGGGGACTTTAATTACTTGCTCCTCCCTCCTTCTAATTTGAAATTTTATATTCTTTCTTCCTGATTTCTTTTTGATCTCTCCACAAAGCTCGTGAGTTATTATTACTGGATTCTTTTATCCAAGTCTTCTTTTTTCATGCAAATTATTAGTTTCATTACAACTGGAAAGTGTACTTCTGTGTACATAGAACAAGTCAAGTGGAAAGAATTGCATTGTATTCTTATGAAAAGAGAGGGTTATAGGGGTAGATAATGGAAATAATAATAAAATGCATCAAAGGTTAGATAAAATATGTCGGGATCTTTTTTGGATTTTTTAATAACCCAAGGATCATCTGTCTGCGGGGCCATTTACTGACAAAAGTAATGCATTATTTGAATAGAGAAATCGTTAAGAAACCCCTAAGGTTACTTTATATAACGATTTGTGAAAGATAAATATTCATAAAGCACATTCCTTCTCACTCAAATCTTGCACAAACTTTGATTGTGCTGGATTTTTACAAGAAACCCTTCTCTATTCAATATTATTCTTCCTCCAATAATTTAATTTTACAGTGTTATTTACTGCTATAAACTATAATAAGCTGGCGTACGAGCAAAATGATCCGACACGATGTGATGTAGCCTATCCTTTGTGAAAAGCTAGATTACGACCCTTCAAGTAGGGAAAGCGTATTATTCTATGATTACATATGGATAGACGTTTTACTAAGTTGGGTTATTGTAGGTGACTTAAAAATATAAAGAACCGTTTTATCAGGAAAAAAATCATGGTAAAATTGTTCTTGCTACATTAGCCTTGATCTTTGGAACGAACTTGTAATTTTACTACCACTACTGCTGCTTTTACCACTATTTGTGCAACGTATACTTCCCTACTACTACTACAACTACACTACTGTTTTTCCTAATCAGAAATATATCTCCATCTCCCTATCTATTTATGTGTTACGTCATGTCATGTTCCACCAAATAAAAAAATCCCCATCCGCCATCGCATCATCCTTCTACCCTACTAATCTTATGAGTCTTGCTCACATCCGCTTTATAAATTTCCCTTCTCTCTTTGAGGATTAAGGAGCTTAGTCCGATAAATTTTCGTTGTGATAGAAAAAAATCTGTTCTATTATTTTCAGAAGAAATTCTTCAAAGAGAACACAAGCGAGCGGGATGGGGATAAACAGCTTGAAGTAAATCCTTTAGCAGCAACGAAGGATTTCCCCTTGATAACTTTGCATATTATAGGCCTTCATGCATCGTGAATAACCCTATGGATAAAACAGAGCTTGTATTATCCAAAAAAAGTAAAAATATATATTCCTAGCGTAGGAAATTTCCAATGCCATAGAAAGTTCACCCTACGTTCCCTTGTGTAAACAAAAGGTAAGTTTACATCTGTATGTAAATCTCTGTTTAATACGTTTATAGGCATTTCTACCCTGAGGATCGCACAATTAACGTGAATGGAAATTCATAATCAGGAAATCAGGTTCACCTTATTCCCCTCAGTTTTGCCCAACCTTGTTTGTAACTCTTGTAGGTACTTTTACTCAATCCAACTTTGTTTTGATACCAAACAACGATTTTGATCTCTTATGTAGAATATTCATTCTCTGATACTTTCACTCTTCCATCAAGCATGAAACGAGCTATTGCATCGTGTGTGTATGTGGTAATAATAATATTGGAGTCTGGCACGAACCCTATAATTCTATAACGGAGGTGAGTCCGTCTATATTAAATCTGGCTCTGGGTTTGCTTTCTCTCTTGCATATGCTTTCGTTGTGAGCTATCAAATCGCTCATCTCCTGGTTGCGATGCCCTAAAAAAGTAACTTTATGAAAAAATCTGAATATGGATTAGAGTTCTATTTTAGTGTGGTCGTTCTCCCCGTGGAAACACCCGTAGTCAACCAATACTTTATAACGGGTACCATATGACGATAGGTAGAAACCCGGATAACACAGGTTAAAAAAGGAGCCCAAGAAGACTTTAATTCTCCCGTGTAATGTTTTTCTAAAGAAAAACCTGCCTAGGGTTCTGGAGAGTACCCCTTCTACCCGTACAACGTACTTTTATAGTATGTAGATTACAGGATATGCAGGTCCATGTAAGGGCTTTATAGGTACTTAGTTGTAAAATGTTTGGCAGCTAGATTGAATGTATGCAAGCAATAAGCCAGGACCTAGAAAGGAGTAGGACATGTAGGAAAGGAAGGGTTGAGCTGAGGAGAAAGATCAGACTGTTTGCCTCCAAAGAATGGGAGTTTTTTACCAACAACATTTTATGCATATTGCGTTCCTTGTTTTTATTCTGGAGGAACATCATAGCAGTCCCCCCTTGAACCTTTCCTTTGCCTTGTCTAATCAATTTTTACGGCATATTATTCCTCCAAAAAGATATTACGGCTGGTCATACTGCTGGAATATGTTTGCTGGGGATGGTAGTTTGTAGTTGGTAGTGAGTGATAGAACAGAGCAGTTAGGCTGATCATGATTTTTATATTAGATGGTGGCCTAGAAAGGTTCGGGATTTTTACAAACTTGTTTTTTTGGGCAGGATGCATCTGATAGGAAGTTTGTGGATCTTGTTAAAACTCAACCTGTTTCGTGGTACATAGAGAATTATTAGAGGACTGAATCTGGCTGGAGAAGTGGGGCAGCACTTTATTTATTGTTTGGGACAGCTAGGGCTAGCTAAAGATTATTGAAAGAATTTAGGGTGTGAAATCAGTAGAATATTGATTTTGTGAATTCGTTGTACTTATTTATTGTGAATGAATTGCAGTAAAAGCTACGGGATGATAGTTTAGAAATAGAAGATAGAAGATTTTAGACAGTACAGAGGACAGCGATTGGTACCCGTAGTTGTGCTTTACGGATGATTTTGAACTTCTGCACTGTGTGACTGAGTAAGATAATTATTGATGTCAGCCTTATTTTTGATAGTTTTTCATGACAAGTTTTTCAATTTGGTGCATGTCTAGGTCAAACTTGAATAGGTGAAGTCATCCTTTATTGCATAGAAATGCCTGATTTCATAAAATAGTGGCATAAAGTATCTTGCCACAAATAAAATAGGTTTCTAAATAACTCGCTAATAATTCATGTTCCTTTAACATATTTCAATAATCGAATATTTACACCCCATTTTAAACCTAAATCTCATCCACTACAACAAAAAACGACTACTTCACCAGACAGAAATTAACAGAGGGAACAAAGCCCAAGAGTCTTTTAAATCATTTCAATTAGAATCAACCAACCATCTATCTATCCAAGCATCTCAAAAACACTCTTTCATCCACTGATTAATATTCATGTCGACTATTTATTTAAATCAGCCGTTAGCAAAGCAATCTAATGTGATTTCTCTAGCGTTTTCCATCCGCTTTGTGGCGTGTCAATGCGTGTCAAAAGATGAAAAAAGGAGAGGCAGAGTAACCAAACAACATTGTGGTTTTTCGGTGTCACGTGCCGGATAAAGTCTACAACAGAATCTAATGTACAACTCTTCAATCTATCTTTTAAACCAATATTTCATGCACAGTCCAATGACAAGTGCCCTTCTAGCAAGCCATGAATGAATGAAAAATTTGTGGACTGCATTTTTAGTCAATTCACAGCCACTACTACTACCACTACTACTACCACTACTACCACTACTACTGCTACTACTACTACTATTACTACTACTACGACTACTGCTACTACTATACTACTGCTACCACGTCTGCCACTACTAATACTACTGCTACTACTACTACTAATATTACTACTTCTGATTCTGCTTCTACTACAACTACAATCGAGATCCGCAGTCACGGAGTTAGTTAGTCGGGTCTTTTGATTTTGATTTGGTCCCACCCGTCGCCCATCCATCGTTCATCCACCACCAAGCCTGACGATGATGGCAATTCTCTGTCTCTTCAGCTAATAATAATGATAATTTCGACAGGGACAACTAGACCAGTTCCAGAGACAGATTCGTGTATGTGCTCAGTTTTCGGAAGTACTTTTTGATTAGATGGAAACGAGCTTATGCATGGATGCTTTGCTTTACTATGTAGTAGTTTGTCAGAGTTTCGTGTTATGTTTTTAAAACATTTCGAACATTCTGTATCGATGGGATATTTAACGGATGGAGGGAACAAGGATGGCAAATGATATGATGATGAAGAGAAGTGTGGACCTTATGCTTTTATATTGGAGTAGTACATGTAGGCCTAGTTTATAAGTCGGCCAGCATTTGTTTTTTGCATTGTGTGATGTAACAGTTTATTTGGGTATTTTTTGTTCATAATTAAATGAGAACTTGACCATTTGAGTCCTATGCTAGCTTCTCCCAGAACAATATTGGTGCTCAGGAGATAATCATCTACCATTTCCAATATGCATAAGATATTACCAAAAACATTTGGTGGTCTATAGCTATTCTTTAACACAATTCTGTCCATGAACTGCCAATATATGACAGGGAAACCCACAAAGTCGATGATGCAAAAGGCTACGAAAGTAATATATTAGCAATAAATACTTCCACCTTTGCTACCCACCCCTTATATCCTGAGACACTCAATTTATTTTTATTCATACCGGAGTTGGAGTAAAAAAATGTAAAGATAAGACTCTATTATTTGGTAATTTAACGATCAGTTTGTTTACTACCTCTAGTGACACTACTACTGCTCCTACCATTAATCTCTATAGGACACTGCAGTATTGTATTATTACCACATTCAGTGATAAAACGGTAGCATTGCTAAAGCACTTTGTATTATGATTGGAGAGAGTGTAAAGGAAGGAAACCCTTGAGAGGTTGAGGATCTCATAGGAAATGCATCAGTCGTGCCAGGGTCGACCTCGTTTTCACGATCTGGTTCCCCTCCCTCTGGACACTAGGCAGTGGACGTGATGCAATCAAAATCGAATTTCAAATTCAAACTTGCTCTTTTAACCCATCCATTCACTCTCCTCCTCATCCTATCCACCTTTTTCTATCTCTTTTAGAACACACTTTTTTTGCAAGGAGTTAGTTAATAGAGCAATATGTTTTAGCTTCCGATAGACAAGCGTATCGTCTTCCAATGAAAGGAATTCAGCTTTAGTTCAGAATCATATTGTTTTATTTAAGTTTGACGTTTCCGTTATTAACTTTCCAAAATTAACTCTTGGGATATTACCCAAGCATATTTGAGTTGGTTGTTGATTAATTTTTTTTAATCCCTAGAAGTATCATTTTAAGGGTTTATTAATGTGAATTTAAACTTATTTCAAGCATATGAAATGGCATTCACTTTCAAATAGCATCTACAGTACGCACAACAATTTCATAGACTATCCCATGGAATATCAATGTTTATCCACTTCAAATCCACATCATCCATCCAGGATTAATTATTCATTGATTCCCATCCACTTTAAATCCTGTCACCCTTCTCGTTCTTGCAACTTCCAACAAAATTTCCATCTTCCTTCTTTCCCGTCCTGTTACTCCTTCCACTTATAAAAACTCATTTTTAAAGTCATCTTTTTCAATCTACTGTAACTTCCTTTCCCCTTCTTTCTTCAAAACTAATTCTCGTACTGTAAAAGTATTTACAGAACAGTATCCGCAGATAATATAAAACAACATTTCGACAAGGAGAGGTCTATGCTTATCTGAATCCTTCATAGCGATTTTTATTACATAAATATATCCCGAGAAAGCAATAGAGTAATCATGCCAAGTAAGTGACATTGAATCTAGTTTATATGTACAATCTCTTGGCTTCCTCCATCCATGAAGTTTTACATCTTCTTTTTTGAAGCATTATTACTTATTACTTAAGCAGCATTAGTTTCCTTTCTCAACTTCTAGTTTAACTAACCAAAGCCCATGGGGTAAGTTATTTGAGGGAAAAGCTTCATATTAAGTAAGTATTATTAGAAGAAAAAGGTTGTATATTTACTGTAACCTTATTATTTGGTGGAAAACGTTGGGATAAGAGGACTTTATTTTCGATATGGGAATGAGAGTACAAGGGGGAATGGTTTGGGATGGCATGCTTGCTTTGAGATGAGATGAAATCATTTCCCAAAGACTGACACGATCCACCCAAAAACCAATCTAATAGTTGGATAGTTGTTGGATGGATCAACTCAAGTTAACTTTCTTTCTCTTCTTGGTGTAAAAAACCTGTCATAAATTCTTACGCTTCTTTTATTTCACACCATTACGTCATTTGCTGCTACTACTACTGCTGCTACGACTGCTACTGCTACTAATACTACCAAAGTATTTAGCGAAACTAACCTTCTTTAGTAAAAGTAAAGATCCATATTCTCAGACCTACTACTTGTCAATGTGGAAGGATCCTTTGCAACAAATTCTCGCATTTAGCTCGCGTTATGAGAATGAGATATGCAGTACATGTAAAGAATCTCGGCCTGGTAAACTATGCGGTATTTGGACGAGGATATAAGTACTACATTTTTATAGGGAATGGTAAGATTTATATGACTACTGCTACTGCTTATGTTACTATAGATAAACTTGCTGTCACTCTAGTAAAGAAGTAGAGATAGTTTTAATAGAAAAGTTTTTCCAATTGTGAAACTTTGCCCAGACTGGGACGATCAACCACGCCACTTCACCGACATGACGTCTTCTCCAAACGTATGAATATTATCTTTTGGTTGGCTCGGTGGGTACAAATACCGAAGGTGGTAAACAGATAAGATAGTTTTTTGGTCATCATTTTCTCGATAGCAATCTCAAGGCTGAAAGAAAAGCACCGGAGTCACTTTACGGTGTAAAGTCCATTTTTGTAATGGTCTTTAAGAGATAAAAGGGACGAGGGAAAGGGGTGACAGGAGTAAGGCAAAGTG
>JAQFZX010002458.1:0-18973 GCA_034682405.1 Hydroisotoma schaefferi | reverse complement strand
AGTTATTCCGGGGGGGGGGTGTAATTGCTTCGATAGGGTCATCTGCAGGGGGAGTTATTTTGGGGGGAGTAATAACCGGAAATACGGTATACTCCGCTACGGTAGGTAAAAATATAGCCACTTTGACTTTTTCAAAATATTAATCCACCCACTTTGACTTGTTACTTCTCAACTTTTAATTTGATATCTAGATATTTCACAGACTACCAGAACGATTTCCTGCTACCTCCAATTTATTTTGAAACCTTATTGTCTAGTTCTATTGACAATACAATAACATTATCATATTGAATTAAAGCCCATTTTCAAAAATCATTCAAGCTATCAAGCGTAACAGTATCACTGTTCCTATCCACAGTATTTTGCACCTTGACGCTGTGAATTTTCACTAGGGTATCAAACTTCACTCCAATGAGATGAGAAATGAGCCGAAACCGACAAATATCAACATAAAAAACCAGCTAAGCTTAAATTCTCGGAAAATAGTTTCTTCTAAATTTACTAGTCTCAGATTGCATGGCCAGAGTTCTGGTACACTAATTAAATTGGAAAGCTTTGTGAATGGTTAATCGCGAAAGACAATCTGACTAGGATGAAAATAGAAACCTTTTCCATTTCAGTTTTGTCATTCCATGTTGGTGTAGCATAGCCGTGATAAACCGTTCTAAAAGCAGGAGAATGTATCTACTACGGGGAGTCTCATCGCAGCATTACTGCAACGTAAAGTACACACTAACTATCTTGTGCATGCATTTTGTTTCTATGAAACGATTTTGATGATGATCGAGAGGAAACGAAAACTTCATACAGTAGTTTAAATACGAATGTGGTTTGGGCGTGGTTTCCGTGCGTTGGCTGCAGTTATAGCTGCTAATATATTCAATAGCTCCTTCTAGACTAGTTTAGTTTATGCTAGGCTGCTAGGTATACATTGGAATGGGTTGACGATAGTTTCCGCTGTAACTCTTTAATTCATAGTCCATCACTAAAAAATGAGGTACTTCACGCTACGCTAGCTGTAGGAGGACACGGTCTAATCGTACAGGGAGCAGAATCCACCCCTGCATGTGTCATGAACCCATTCGAATCTCTTTCGTACAGTAGTACGTATTATGTCCAGTATTCCTCTTTTGAGTACATAAGCTACGCAAAATTTCCACAGTTAACACTAATTGTCAAGTCAGAGATGCCGGGACTAACTGAAAATGAGGTCACCTTTCATGCGTTGAGGATGATATTACATCGCTAATTTTTTATTAGCACTTTTGAGAAGTTAATCTACTTCATTTTTAATTACAATTATTTATAGAATATAAAGCTTTCCTGAAATAAAAATTGCTTTACAAATTAATTAATATTAATAGTAACTGCGTTAGTTGAGATTATTGGGTGAGTTATAATTGAAATCTAAATAAATTAAGATGGAGTTAGAATATCCATGAAATTAAAATTTTCTGTAAATGCTGTTTTCCGTACGGTTTAGGAGGATTGGCAGTTTTTTTTATAAGTCTCTTGCATAGAGCTTAAAATAAGCTTACAGAAGAATAAAACAACCAAATAGACTTTAAAGAGACCGTTACAGCGCGTTACCGCAAGAAATAAATGAGCCATTAAGGTATTGTGGAGATTTACAAAGAATAAGGAGTCCAATTTTAAGGTTCAGTTTGAAGTTTCTTTCAGCACCCTCAACAAAGAAATAATGGTCACTTAATGGCAAAAGTTTTGCTTGAGCAATCTCTTACAACCAAATTGATCTTATTTCATATTCAAAATGGACATACAGTTGCTTGGGGACACGATAACAACATAACATTAAAAGTACCTGACTACAAGCATAACTTTTGTGAGTAGCCAAAATTCCAACAACAAACAAAATATGCCGAAGCACCGTATTTTCGGTTTGAATTCCCGTAGGGGAGGAAGGGGGGCATTGAAGAGCGCTTAAAATATGTAATATAGGACGAATTTTACTTTAATTTTTAATTTTTATTATAGACACGTTGAGGGAATAATTTAGGGAGCTATTAAAGGGAGAATTATAACCGGAAGGAAATACTGCATACATTTTTCGTATAACATACGAGAAGTTGAGAAGTGGTCATTCATTGATTTCTGCGTCTACTAATGACAAGGGTCTATCCATCTTGGTTTTAGTTTACAGGGGCAGAGAAGGTTTACAAAGAAAGAGCTGTTTATTTGGCAAAACTTCGAGAATGCATTGCAGAGTGATTTAACTTTAGTGTAAAAATCTATACATTCAACATAATTCTTATCTAATGATCTACAATGAGAGCTGAGTTCGGAAGTAGGAATATTTGATGTCAGCCATTTATTATGCATTCAACTTTGTCCATGGATAGTTGTTCCCTCGCCAATTTAGTCCTTTCTTAGCAGCGCACGTAATATACTGACTCAATGCTGCTGCATTTCGGTGAAATATTATTTTCAACGTATACATTATAAGATAGATGAATAATAGGAGTTGGGCGAGGGTTTTCTTTACTTTATAGAAGTTTATACATTCTCTGCCATCCCTGCATAATTATAATAGGACCAGCAAAATATTAAAGAAAAGCGTGAGGTCTATGATTGTTAAATGAGCCTCGCCCTTACCTGTCACACAGGTATAATGTATGAAATGAAAGGTAATATCCACGAGAAAGGATTCTAAGGTAAATTTGCTTGTTTTGTATGTGGAATAAAGCTTATACAATCTAGTTTTATATGGAAATGCCATGCGACAAAGTTAATCGACAAAGTTATTGCAGAAGCCTCTCCAATTATGATATTACATTTGAGAATTTGAACCAATTAAATTACTCTGTACAAACAATTCCTTTAATAAGCAAATTGCAACACAAATATTACAAAAACATTTCTGTAGATCGTAATCAATCCATTATTTAGCAGAAAATATTTACTTTAGTAAAACGCAGGACACAAAGGTAATCTTGTTTCAAACATCAAACTGTATAGGTACTTCAAAAGCTACTAAACTTTATGTTCAGTTCAGTTCAGTTCAGTTTAGTTCAATGATTTATTGGAGTGACAATGATATATAATATGTAATACAGTAATATTTATCTCAATATCAGGCCACGTAGGAAGTAATAAATAAAGGGGAAAAAATTAATTTAGGTACTGCATTCATCTTAGAATCTACAATGTGTAAGTTGCTCTTGTTCTCAAACAAACAATTAGGCCTACTGGCTAGCAGAGCTTTACAGGGAAGGTAGCGAACACAAGTCAGAATTACAATAATTTAGTAAACCAATTTCAATAGAAAGGTAGATAGCCAATAGGTTAATGCCATTGTACTAAAACCTTATTAAACCTAAACCACAGGAAAGAATACACTTTAATAAGTAAAACAGTTATTCATGGAAGATTCGAAGACTGCTATCGATTCTCTTTCGCCCAACATTTGATTTTTTGGAATTGAAACAAGCCAGCCATTTAAGTTAAAGATTTCTGCCCATTACAACCAAGTGAAAAGCTGTATACTTCAGCAGTTACTACGAGGCTACACTGTGACCTGGGCTAGAAATAGCACAAGAAGGGCTAATGGATATTATATTCATTTATGTCTACGTTAGGTTGGACCCAATTATTTTTCAAGTGCTAGGCGGCTGCTCTATTCTTTTGTTGAATTGGATTCATGGTGTATGGCTGCATATCGGGAGCGAGATCTTCTTCGTTAATAATTTAGCAGAGGGAAAGAAAAGGAGCTTTTGCAAGGTTGGTTCTACCTAGTTATTTTCTATACTCTCGTTCCTGTTTTTAAGCTTTCTTTAGCTGTAGTACGCTACTATGACTGTATGAAATCTTTGACGGAGCTGTAAAAGTTATCTTGAACAGAAGCTACGGCACACGGCAGGACGATAGCATGAAAGGGTAGCATATCGCACTACATACCTACGATACGAGTAGGATTCATATGCGATGGAAGTTCTTACAGTCCAGCCTCGTTCACCTGAAACACTAAATATCTTATTTCAAGACTCTTTCTTTCGGTGAAAAGCTCAGTTTCTCAAAAAAATGTGGTTATATAGTATTTATTCATTAGCCCCTATCTAGCTCTTTTTCTTGAGTTTGTTCATGTCAAGTGTGGTGGATACACGCAATGAAGCTGTTGCTCAAATACATGGCATAGTTTGAAATCTTAGCTAGATATTAATTACTCAGTGGAAGAAAAGTTAGATAAGAATAAAATATAAAACCCCTGGCCGAGACGGTAGCCAGCCAACCAACATATATCCATCGCAGACAGGTTGTGAGACGTTGAGAGAGTGCGAGCGGAACTTCGATTGGATTCCCTTCGTTAAATTTCTACAATTATTGCTCCTTTTCTTGAATGATAATAGCAATACTGTTTACTGGCTGACCCTTGCTTTATGTGTTTAATGAATGCTTTAGGGCCATGGGCTCTGGGCAATTATATTTACCTACCACCAGTTCCACATGTAGTTCAGTTAGTTGATGAGTATGAAACACGGAAACGTAAAGATTGTAAAACTAAATGTAGAGGTTGGAAACGGTCAGAATCATAAATGTATGATGCCTGGATTTCACTTCTTAAAACAGCTTAATCTGCTTTTTAGAGGACCGGACATAGAAAGGAGTGTTCACGTGGGTGTGTAACGATTTTAAAAGTTTTAAAGCAATCATTGACTTTTGAAATGTTGGGCAATACTTTGTTTGTAAATGTTACAGCATCTTTTTTTTAAGGGACGGATGAAAGAAGGTATTTCTTTTTAGTATTCATTCATCTACAAATTTAAATGTGATTCAATCTGAAAAATAAAGATGAGTTTTGAGTTTGAAGGAATTTATTTGATGAGGGAGCTTGAATCTTCAATCTTCCGGTAATGTAGGCATTTTTTAACTAAATGGATATTTAAAGTACTAAAGATTTTATTTATCAAGAGCTTAGGATAAGTGAACAAAGTAATAACTATAATGCTAACGATTTTATAAAAACAATTCAGTTTTAAAGCTCAAAATCGCTTAATGCGTTAATGCATCGCTCTGCTGATCAACCAATCCTCCTAATATTCTAAGCCTTCTCTGTGTGCGATGGACCTCTCAAACCAAGCGGTTATTTACCTTTAAAATTATTTACGAACATATCATATAATCTCTAGACTACATACACATTGTTTGCCACTATGTGCTACCTGACAGAGGCAATAAAATTCCATAGCACCTCAGCACGAGACTCACTCTCTTCATCTTATATTTTAGTATTTCCACAACCCGTACGACACAAATTGGTGACGACATGTAGATGTAGACAAAAAGTTTTTTAGTGTCCTCCGTACTAACTAATGTATCTTGGTTGATATACCTTTACCTATAGTTAGTTACCTTTTAGTATCTAGCCATCATTTCATGTCGTAAAACAAATGTTGGGTGCAGTATGAACTGGTTGATTTGAAATTAAACCGGAGAAAGTAGTCTCACCTCTTCTTCCCCCACAGCGGTATTGACTGAGTCCATACTTTGACTTAAAGCACTGGAGGTATCCATAACAGCTTATTGAATCACAGATTCGCCAACTCCAACGGCCTCTACTACAAGCTTGAAACGCTCCAAGCTGATGAAGATAATGTGGTTGGTTCAGGTCCTTCCTGAAAGAATCAACGATTAAATAATATGGATGTAATATCTTAAGTGATTTTTGAATTTTTAGCTGCAGACATAGTTCATTAGGACAGATATTAGAAATATGGTACTTAAGAATCTTGCAACTTATTAAGCTGTATTCTTCGGCACGCAAACAACTGAATTATTGCATTTTATGGAAGCTATCTCAATTCTGTTTTCAAAATACACCGAAGCGTTCATGCGTCAGGAAAGTATTGAAAGAAAAGCAAGTGCTAAGATAATATGCTGCAAAAAGTATTTCGAGTGAACTAAACGGGAACTGAAGTGAGCGAAATAGGGGTTATGCAAGGAGAGGAGAGATGAATGAACAAATTAATACGCCTTATGAATATAATGCATCAATCCAATCGGAAAATTTGTCACGATGAAATCTATGAAAAGGTACCTCATAATACAGGCTTCATGTATTTAGACGAAACTGGTTTTAAAAACTCAAGCTAAAAATAAGTAAAATTCCAAAAACATTCTCACAAATGTGAAGTTTTGCTGAAGTTATAAAAATCTGAATCCGTAGGTTTAAAAGTTTCAGTGCATGCAAGTTCAGGTTTACTATCATTTTTAATTACAAAATCATATTGCACATAACACAGCAAGGAGTGACGTCCGAATATCTATAATTTGTAAATATAAAACAGACTGTGACATCCCGTTTCATCGGGCAGTGAGGCGTTTTAAGTCGAGTGCGGTTTAACCATATGGTTGATCTCTGTAGACAAATACATGACAAAGTGGCTGATTGTTACTTTCGTGCACGTCTATCCGGTTTTCAAAAAGTCCCCTAAAATCGATCCATGCTTTTAAATAATTCAAATAAAAAATACTGACTCGGTCGTTCTCCTAGAATGCATTGATTGAGTTCAAACAGTGAGCTTGTATCCCAAGATTGTTTGCTTTTCTCGAGTGTCAAGTGAAATATCGATTTTTGACTAGCCGATCTAGACATGAAGTAGGCATTCGAATCCTAATCTAATATTCGTAAGAGGGTTTAGTTTCATGCACTTAATAGCCCCCTGTCCTTCTGTAACGTTTTCATTTTAAACTTCACTGTCTGCAAAAAAAGCCAGCGTTTAAACTTCAAGAAATATTAAAAATAAGGTTGAAAAATGTCCAGTAATTAGTACAATCTCGTGGTTTTAGTGAACTTTGAATTGTGGTGTAAGTAAAAAAGAGGTCCTTTCCACATGCTCCACAGCAAGCATATCCTACGCATCTAGTTGTAAGAAGCAGACAGTCCAACAATTATAAACCCTTTAAATACCAGAACCACAGAGACGGATGTCAGTCAATATAGGAGAAAGTCTTCTGTATCTTCTTCGATATAGACACTTCGTTTAACAAGTGTTATTTCACATAAATACAGTACAAAATACTATTCGAAGCATCTGATTGTAAGCTCACTAAAAAACTATACAATACTTCACCTATACTTAAACAGTCATAATTTGCCACTGAAGATTTTATAAATGGCAATGCCAGTTTTTAAAAATTTTGGTCAGACTATTGATATTTCAAACTTTAACTCCGAATCAAGCTTCAAGAATTATGTACGAGCAGTGCACGCAATTGCACAAGGCGAGGAAGAGGATACACAGGATAATCGAATGAATGCATCACATACTACTTTGGAAATGTTGGGTTATCGGTCAGTTAAAAAAACAACAATATAAGCTCACCAAATGTATTTTCGGCTTTTTTATGGTACTATGAATATGATATAACTGAACTCTCACCTACTATCGTCTACTATTTTATGAAATTTTGTGAATTCTCGATTGTGTCATCAAAAATCAGCAACGCAATTCGACGTCCACACTATGAAGTGGACACACAATTAAGAATATAAAATCCAAAGTTTCACCGCAAATTATTGTTCATTGCACTAATTTCCCTTTCTTCTGTGCATGCAAGAACCAATAAATACTTTACTTACTTTATTTCCCACTATTGCAATAACTAAGCCTTTTACATTATATTTTAATAAGCAGGGCATGCACCGTTTCATCATGCTCAAATCCATATTCCGAAACTCTTCGAAAATGTTTGGTACCCGATCAAAGTGGCTGGAGTCAAAGTGGCTACATTTTCTAATTAAAAGTTGAAAAATCAAAAGCCCAAGTGCAAGTTGGTATAGGTAGATTAGTATTTAAAAAAAAGTCAAAGTGGTTAGATTTTTCCCTTGCGAGGTTTGAACACTGATAAACTGTACATAGGTAATCTTTATCATTTTCATGGACACTCATTCAACTACTTGCTTGACTTTACTCATTCTCTAACCGTAATTGCTTCATGGTAGGTTTGTCCAACGTAGAGTACTACTGCAGTATGTACTAAGGGTAATTTGAAATTGGCATATTGTGGATGTACACATAAGATAAATAAGGGTTCACAAGGACGTAAAAAGTATTGCAATTGGAAAAAACCGGGCAGTGAATGATCCTTAATGAAATCTGACTAAAATTAATTAATTTTAAAAAAAACTTGTCACTTTGACTTTTGTAGATATATTTGCTAGCCATTTGGGAAAAAGGTCTAGCCAATTTGACTTTTTCGGGTCTAGCCACTTTAACTCTAGCCCCTTTGACCCGAAAGCTTTTATGATCATTACATTACCCATGTTCTACTGTTTCTCAGTAATAAAAGTAAATTTAGGAAACAATTAAGTATGTTTCAGGCTTGATAATGATTCTGTGTCTCACCTGACCCTCGACTCATATTTTTCTAGAATTAAAAAAGATCATAACGTGCGGCCGTTTTAGCTTAATACTGACTAAACTGGTTTTGTATTACCTTGGTATCTGACTGACTGTCTGACTGAGCCTGAAACTTTCTCAGTCTACGCTTGTTTGGAGCGGATGTTGCGTCAGTATAATAATAATAATAATAATACATGTTAATATAGTGAACCATTACTTGATGCTGAAGTAAGGGTTTAAGGAGCCCTTGGTTATGATTATTATTACTCGGCACGAGCCAAACTAATCGACTCCTGAGAGCTAACAATGAATGAACAAGACTCTTTTTCTGCTACAGTTTCTTCCCATAATACATATCTTGGTCGAAGTTAATAATGCTAGTATTAGTGGGTTGTTTAGTAAATACCTACAGCACTACCATACCCTGCTGCTTTCTTGACTCCTAGCACTCCGCTTTACTGTAACGTATGTAGTAGTAGGTTCTAAGAAAAGTCCACAGCTCTCGTTAGGGACTTGAGCGAGTGAAGATTTTCACAGGTGGGCTGCCACGCGACTGGCGTTTGCCAAATGGCATTGTTGTTTCTCCCAACTAAATTTTTTACGCGTTAGCTAAAAGGATGATGATGAAAAGACGGACGGATGAAAAACTGGTACATTTCTTTATTTCTGAAGAGGCAGTGACAGTGGCATCAGGTAGGCTTACTTTTAAACCAAGAAATGCAGGTTATACATAAGTGCACCTGGCAACGAATGAATTCAGCAGCGGAAATGAGGTTTTTTTCACCATCCAGTTTTACTAGACCTTAGGACCAGACAGGTAAGAAGTTATTCTATAAAACTCAACGATACGGACGAAGGATATCTGCTTGACTTTATGCGCAGGGTTTCGACTTTTGAGAGTGCATCTCCTTCACGAGTCATTTATTCTTGTCCCTCTAAACCCCTGTTTAACCATTTTATTCTACTCTAATGTTATAAAAACTGACTAAGGTGTCTATCTGGTCTAGATACTTCTACGGTAATAGTAGTGCTGAGGAGGGCTAGCTTAGTGGGAAATGGGGACTGCTTCTTTTATTTTTGTATTATCCACATTTGCCCGGAAAACAACCAGAATTGGATATTAATATGCATGAACTATATCTAGAGTGTAATTTTAGGAAGAAAGGTAAGGGCAAGGCAGTCAGAGGCACTTCGGTATGGTATATTAAACCGTGTTTCCATCAACTTCCTTTTTATGAGACATTGTCTAACCAATTTCATCTTTACTGCTAAGCGGAATAAAGACACACAATTACCGTTAAATTCACTTTTTTTAACTGTGCAGCAGCTGAAAGCAGGGATGAGAACATTTAGCAATTATCAATCATAGTTGGGTTTTAAAAGGCTGCAAATTCTGAATAAAAAGAGTTGCTGATTTTCATTAATTCAAGTTCACATGCAATGCACTTTTAGAACTACTAACCTTGTACTGCGGAAGGGGTCTTTTTCTCTTATAGTCGATTAATACAATGTATTGGAAATGAGTAAAGTTGGATCCAGATCCAAGGAACACTATTCACTGCTTAACGACGATGATGATATGGTCGGAGGAGTAGTTCAGTTGGTTTAGAGTGATATAGATTAGGTTCACAAATAAATCAGCAGTTGACTGTCAATAATTGGTAGTGGAGATGAGATGAGTTTGTATTGCACAAAATATTATTTTGATCCTCCCATTAATAATGATGCACTTTTTTCTAACCACTAACTTTTGTGTCCCACTATTTGGGTACCGACCAACAGACAAAGTTTTTACTAGTATCTATTTTTCAGTGCAACAGTAAAGGAAAGGAAGTCCATACAACGTTTCCTGTCGTATAAGCATACGTATAATAGATGCGGTAGTTATTTATAATGTTATTTTGAAATCCTAGATTGATGACTGATATGGTATGGTTTCATTAGGCACGGTTTGAATTAGTTCACCGATCTTCTAAAGACTGAATTTTCTTATTCCGCAGCTTTTTAAAACCTTTTAAGGCAACTGCATGATTTGAACTAATGCTACAATAACGATTGCTCTGAAGGGGTGTCTCCTACTCGTAGATATCAGATTATTGTATTATATTATTTGCTTATTATTACACTTATTAGAAGGCAGATCTAGTGAAGATTGGTTCAATTTTCTCTATGAGGTATAGAAGATCCTTGAACCAGATATGTTTCGAATGATTGGAATCGGTTTTTTGCATTTGCAAATTTGTCGCTCAGGTCAGTCCATTACTGGGATATGGGTTTGTCCTCCGCTCGGCTATTTACTGTCATTAGAAAATTAAGGCTTGGTTGGTTGGTAGATTTATATCTTTCTATTCCATCCGTTAGATCTTCATACGAGCAAAAAGGCTAGGAATATAAAATGAAGTGAAGTAATTTAGTCTTATCTAAGTTTTACCCAACTCTCCTGACTCCTGAGTGAGAAGGACATTTTTACAACGAAGCAACAAAATGTAGAATAGCAATTGACAAAATATTCAGAGTATATTTTGAAACTCAAACTGAAACTGTTTCTTTTTATAAAATAAAATTCAACCTCTTCGCTGATACAAATGCTGTCAAAAGTAAAGTTATATCCCTCGTAACTTTCTTTAATCCACTAAACACTTTTCTCTCACACAGCCTAGTAGTCTGCCAGTAACACTAGTGAGTACAGTGCAGCAATTCTGTTGAGATAAGGGTGTTTTGTAAGCCTACAAAAACAGGATAACAGCATGCACGAGGACTGTGGAAAGATGACAAACCCTGCGATAGTTAAGTTTCTGTTTTAGTTGAAATGAGCAACCGGAAGTCGAGTACAGAACACAAAGATACGCTAGCTACTACATACAATACTAATTTTCAATGCAAGTTACCAGTAGTGGAATAATAGCTTTAATAGTCTTATTCAATATATTTCTTCACTTGGCTCATTTGCTCTTTACTACTTTTCAGAGATGAAACAGTCTCGTGGGAAATGTAAGATCAGAATGGAAAACAAATGTATGATGTGTGCTGTTGTACTCACGAAGGTAGATTGAATTAGAACAACCTGCCGAGAGCTTCTGCTCACAGCTAGTAGAAAGTTGTGTAAACCTGTACAGTTGATGGTGGTAGTAGCAGTGGAAGTGGTAGCTCAGCAATCCCCCAACTAGATTTCTTCTACTAGGAAAAAGGAATATTTACAGCAACAACATAACAGCTACGATATGTTGTCATAGGCTACGCTACGTTTACAATAATATGGCTAGCTTCTTTCTCCAGGAGATGAGCTTCAAAAGCCGATGGAGAAACGACGCTTGCTCCACTTTCCCTGATCGTCACACCCTCAGACCTCCACCCCCTCCTCATTCTTTCTCTCTCCTATCTACCTACTATTCTCACCTTCTGTAATACCAAAAAACGATCCCAGGTAGGCAGCTAATACATATCCAGTGTGTGGACGGAGATGGAGGGACCCTCGATTTCGAACGAGAGTTTCAAATAACTTTTAATGCCACCAAGCTCTCAAGGAAACCTCCCTATCCATGTCTGGTTACAGGCCTGCATTTCATTCCCCACACAACAGACCTTTCCGTCAGATCTTCCGACGACATGCAATGAAAATTCTGTGTTCGTTTAGTATATATCCGCCATACGCATCCAATACTACATCGTATGTATGGATGTAAGGTTGCTGGTTGTCAGCATGTTTTTTAATTGTCGTTCTAAAATCAGCGAGCATTATTAGCAGTAGTATTGGATAAGATCCGTGTGGAGTAAAAGTTTATAAGAAGAAAGCGCAGCGAAACAAAACGTAGGAGTTGGTCACTAAATAACTGCTGCTTATTGACGAACCAGTTGGGTAGTATTTTTATGCACACACGCACACAAGGGCTCCAAGAGCATTATCAAGATTGATTGTTTGATGATGAATGGCCTTATTTTTGTTTCAGGGTGTTTTAAATGGACTGAAGGAAGGTACTATACAGTCTGTTTTAAGCGAATACGATTTATACATTTTTTCAGTACATTTTTTCAGTACATTTTTAAAGTTCCACATTCTCGGCTTTTTACTTATTTTTAATGATATGGCATGCAACTTTAAATCTTGCTTGATTAAAATATCAAAGGATGCACAACAATCTGTTTTGTAAGTTTAGCTGATTAAAAATATTCATTAGTCTAAAATTCAATCAGCATGATATTATGCACGAAGAATATGAACAACTGCTAGCGAGTTCTCGGAAATTATTGCGTATTTTGAGATAAAAAAAATGAAGCATGTAGTAGTTTCCAGATTATATAGTAACTATCCGTTATATTTATCCGTCCCATAATTAAATACTTGTTAATACATTTCGTGACTTTTTGCTACTTTTGAGAACTTCCTTGAAATAATTTTGTTTCAATGACTAATGTGTCAAATGTGTGCTTCATAAAACGTAAACGGTGGGATTAATCATACCCGATAATTCCAATTCCAAAGCATTCCTACTGTCAACTGTCCCGAGCGGTTTCATTCTATAATAACATAAGCCAACGCCTCCGTACTATTCCATTGCAAAGTTTATGTAGCCAGGATGTCAGCTAATTGATTATTTACTGATCAACCAACAAACAAATAGACCAAAATGGGTACAGTAAAGGGTAATAAAAAAAATAGACGAACAGTCCAGTTTTTAAAGTCACCCTGTACACTCCGTCAGAGCTAGGGCGTTTAAATTTTGATAAGCTTTTATTTATCTTATATATGAACCATCTCCATCATAGCCGTGAACAACCCGTTCACGGCTATGATGGAGATGAATATTTGCCGTCGTAATTTGATCTTAATTGGATTAGCGTTTAGTTTTTTTTCCGGCGAGCCATCCAAATACTTTGTAATTTCTATGTTTATGAATGGGTGTTGTTGGTAAGGAATCCGGAGCTAGGAAGAGTTACATAGGGAGGCTAGATAGGACTTGGATAGGTAATGACGAGTCAGACTAGGTGGATGTGTCCGTCGTTTCGGTTCAATACAGCCAGTTTCCCGTCAGTATCCCTACTCGTTTAGAAAGTTACATCCGGCTGGTTATCTATCTATCTGCCTGTCTGGTATAGACATTTTGTTGTACACATTTAGATGCTTTAGACACTCTCCGCGTCTCTTGACTTACCTGGACAATTTTTAAGGGAATAGCAGTGTAGTAGCAAGTAGCCGAGTCATCCACTTTCTTTTCCTAATAAAACTAGAGGATTTCCGCCCTATTCTTCCTCCGCTTCCTTTTGCTCCTTGCTGCTTATAAATGGCTACGTGTGATAAGAAAATTCTCTAATTTATCATGTTAAATTTAGTGGTTCCTCTCGCCAACAAAATAAAAACGAGTCGGGAGTGCTATAAGCTACGGAAGAGCAAAAAAACTTGGTCCGTAAAATAGAAGCTCAGCGACTTCCTGCAGCTTGTCTTTGAATGATATAATATCGGTTTGTTTTCTGGGCATTGGAAATGCCAAGCGGGTGACTCAGAAAAAATATTTTACTGGAAGATTTTAATTATAGGTTAACTTTTAGGCGTTTATTAATTTTAAATCTTCGACCGACAGCTTGAAATATGTCAGTTTTTTTAAATCATGAAAATGAATGCCTATGGAGAGGGATAGAAAATATACCTTACAATTAGAATGGCCACGAGTATGACTGTACATGATTAACGAACTATAATTGTGTAAATTCTTATTGTGCAAATAACTAGTCCTCCACCGAACCCCATAGGCCTTCAATTGAATTGTATCTATGTTTAAGTTCAACTCTGCTTCTAATACCTCTATTCATATAATTCTGCTAGCCATGGCCATAAGTCAATAGCCAGCACAGTTTTTGGTACATGTATCAACATTTTTGTACATGGGTAGATAGGGGAAACAGTTTTTAAACTTTTGTCAGCGATTTGAAAGTAAATTCTAATTTTATCATATCATATTCTAGAAATACTTTTGGAATGTTTAAGACTCATTTCTTCAATTTCGCGTTTCCAAAATAATTCGGACACACCGACAAATGAACTAACGCTTGGAGTTTAAAATCGATGAAAATACACAAGCTTCACAAGTCACAAGCACATGCACTATGTGAGATTGAATGCACTCTGTTGTATGCAAGACGGGAAAATGGACTCTTTAAGATATTTTACTTCATACCATCACAAAGCTGGACTGGAAGGGGTTAAGGCTTTACTAAAAAAAGAAGGACAGGTGCAAAAGCAACTTTCGTGGTTTTTCCTAAATAATTGTTACTTATTAGTCCAGTTCCTTCCTTTTCCTTTGCTGTTCATCACCAGTTGTCAGAGGAAGTTATAGTTCACCAACCCATTTAAATGTCCAGTAAACGGTATCTATGAATATAATAATGCGTGGCTGCATATGTATAGTAGCAGAGGGTGCTTTCGTAGCAGCAGCATTAAAAGTTCTAAATAGAATTAGTTTCAGATAATAATAAAACATAAGTATCACAACAAACACACTGCAATATAAACAGTCAAAAATAACAATCTTTTGATTATTTTCTCATCAGTTGCGTGTGTGTTTAAGAAATTATGCATATCGATCAAAGCATCAAAGCATAAAAAGAGGGTTTACTTATCGCTTTTTCATGGGTTTCTGTAAAAATTGAAAGTTGAAGGGATTCATCCTTTGAAATAACGTACGGTTTCAAGGTTATTATCATTCATTAAATAAAATTCTTTCTGCTTCTTTTGTCTGCAATACTTTATTACTAATTTGTTTCTTCTGGCCGATGGATGACTATAAGATAGTTCTCGATTCCTTACAAACTTTTAGTTTATCGTGTTCGTACAATTATAATCACGTACAGTTTACTACAATTGCTTTGCGCAGTTCAAGATTCATATAATTCTTTTCGAGCAAACCAGTTAGTAAGGAAGAATTACCTAGATTTAAATACGTCATATGAATAATGTAGGACACACTTTTTTTTAACTACATGCAACTGTGTTTCACTTCTTTTAATTTTGCATTGTTGTAGTATGTTAGTGTGCAGTGCATGTGTTAATTGACGAGAATGAGAACTAATGCATTTAATTTCATCGACTTTTCTCAAATCCGATCATGTTTTTTTTCATGCAGCTTCAAGATTTCAGTCGATAGAGTGAAATCGAAGAATGGCTCTGCCCTGAATTTCGGAATTGCAAAGTTTACGAATTACTTCCTTCGCTTCGTCAGCAGGAAAGACAGTATGGGGTGGAGGCTCCAGCTAGTTATTATGTTTTACGTTTTCATATAGGGATGTGACATTTAATATTTAACATTAATGTGTCCAAATACCTGCCCTGAAGATACCAACGCAACTAGGTCTCTCAATTGTTCAAGTGAGCCCAACTCTACTGGTTTGATCGTTTGCTGTAGTTCTTCTGCTCTTCGGCTAAATTTGGGAAGAAGTCTATCAGCCACTTCGGAACTGATTAGTACGATCCCTCCCTGAAAGTAAACCCAGTTTTTTAACCTAGCTCGCATTTTATTTCTGCATTAATGATAGCCTTCCTTAATCTCGATCTTTAACTTTACCTTGCTGAGGCATTGAAGTGATCTGTGAAGACTACGGGAAGTTGTGCCAAAGTCTATTACTATGTTCACCTCACCATCGCAAATATCTTTCGTTCGTTCAATTAGCACGCGTTCATAGCAGTCTTCATTCCACTGAACAACACTAACACTGTAATGTAAATGACATAATTATGTGAACGAATTTTACCACAAAAATGCCAACGTTAATTTTGTAATTTAACTTGAAAAATATTTTTTGTCGCAAACTAAGTCTTCAAATTATTTTAATTGCTCATACTTTGCGGCGTCTTTGGCTAGTAACATCCCCTCATCTCTTAAACAGGCAACCACAAGGAGTACTTTATCTTGGACATCTTTTAAATAGTACTGAGCAAGTCGAAGGGCCCATAGTGCTAGTCCTCCAGTTCCGACCAAAAGAACGCGCACACGCCCTTTCAATGTTTGAATTTAAATGCATAAGTTTCGATCATTTCAGTACTAAAAATTAAACTGAATGGAGCAATAGCGCTGAAGAAATACCAGCGGATCCTTGTTTTTCTATGAGTTTCAAAATGTGATCTTTAGCCACATGAATGGTGTTCATTGCCCAAAGAGCACCAGTAGGGAGCATTGCAGCAACACTAAGGGGCATTGAATCCGGTACTTTGACCAGAAACTGTAGATCTGGAACTGTCATGAACTCTGCGTACCTATCAAATACGTCATTTTTCATAGACCTTGAATTCGAATGATACATTCATTAATTTGAATGGGAAGAAAAGTTTTTCAACTGACCCATGAGGAACCCCTTCATACGGATACACAACAACTTTGTCACCTACATTGATACTGGGGTTTTCTCCAACCTCGTCACCCAATGCTTCCACTATACCAGCAACCTTTATCAGACAAAAGAGA
Source organism: Hydroisotoma schaefferi (assembly GCA_034682405.1). Taxonomy (NCBI): domain Eukaryota; kingdom Metazoa; phylum Arthropoda; class Collembola; order Entomobryomorpha; family Isotomidae; genus Hydroisotoma; species Hydroisotoma schaefferi. The sequence goes on along the minus strand of JAQFZX010002458.1, from coordinate 2,163 downwards.
TGATGCTTACTTACAATTCTGCTTCACGACAAAAATGCAACCCTTGCTCACTTTCAGCTTTATTCATCGGGTTTATTGTAAATCAAAATACCTCGTAACCAGGGAAAAGAGCTGCATCTCGTACACCGTAGTAAGACTGATTTTGGTTTGGAAAACACATAGTTGAAACATCACCAAGGCTATTTAAGCTGGGCATACTGGTCAAGCCTGAAGGGCTAGTTACTGAGGGTTGGGAATTCGCTTTTCTAGAACTATAACAGGCCCCAGCACATTCCACCTATATTTCAAAATCAGACATGATTTAAATTCCATACAAATCGGAAAAAATTCGTCAATAAATAGCTCTTACTCTAATACGAGCTCCACCAAGAGGGACGTCTGGAACGGGAACGTCAAAACTGAATACACAATCTTTGACGTAGGGACCAGGGCTCTCAATGCTCACTTGTCTGCACAATTTATTCATAGTAGAAGTTGGCTGGCTGGGCATACTATTAACACGGCCCCTTGTCATCGTTAAAATTATAATAAAGGCAAATTAGTAGTGTTGTAATGTTTTTCAATTTAAAAGTTTGAAAATTATAAGATTTTCTAGGATGTGAGTAAAAGTTCAAGGAAGAGTTAACAGGCGACAATAATTCTTTGACTGAACCATAATTCGTACATGATTCCATGCATTTTATTCCATAAAATTAAATTGGTGGAACATCGCAATCAATGTACTATTGTAATGATAATCTAGACTAATAATGCATGTTGAATTTAAATAACAAAAACAAATTGCAAAATAAATCCGGTGTCAAATAATTTATTATCGTTGTATGTACTGCAGTCATTTGGAGACAAATGGTTAACTATGAGTATGTTCTCCTGAAATATGAAGTATGTAACAAGGTCGAAAATTATATTATATATCTTCATTTTGTTTGTTTGTTTTTAACTAATCGGCACAAGATAATGTTTATCTGCCTTTTAAGAGTCAATAAAATTTAAGTACAGCACTGTAAGCAATAGAGCTTGGAATATGACAGTTTCTGTTATTGACAGCTTCGATCAGCTTCGATCATTGGTCACAAATTAAAAGCAAACCTTGTCCTATTTGACTTGAGTATAAGCTATTCATCACTAAACTTATGCATAGATAAGTCCGCCAGCACGTTTACATCAAATTCTCAACATAATTTCCAATTCGAATGGTAATGATGCGTATAAGTATCATGTAAATTTAATTTTAAACCTGGATTCACTTTCAGATTCCATAGTCCCGTCAATAAACTCAGGCATCATCAGCTAAGGAATTTATAGAAAGAATGTAAAGCATTGTTAATTAATCAACAAGACAAGGTAAAGCACTTTTAGATAGTCCTCATTTCAAGACAAACAACACTATGTTTGAGTAATAACTTTCACTGCAGAAAAGAGAGAAAGGGTTTACTGAATATTTTAGAAAAATCGAAACTCTTGAGTATTTGCAAAAATCATACAAATTATATCAAGAGTTAAAACTTTAGAATGTAAATTGTTATCAGCTGTAGTAATAGGGCAATGCTTTCACTTTTTGGTACTTTGCCCTAGAAAACAACGTAGTATTTTCTTTTCAACTCTGAGAAAGAATGAATGGACGTTGTTATGTGTTTGATGTGATCTAAAAGGGTTTCACTCAGCCACCGCGTGTTAGGCCTGGATTGGGATCGATAAACTTGAATCTTTCGTGGACCTCCATCTGCTTTCTCCACATTTACATTTCTTGTCTACTCTTTCACTCAGAGGATGACACGACCTGCACTTTTGCTTTCTCTTGAACACTCAACGGAACTTTCTGAGGCATATATGTTCGTCTGTTTGACTGCCTATATATGCGAGGAAGTGTTTCCGTTTTAAGTCCCCTAAAAACAGTAAACCCCACTTATATCTCAAACACATAATGTTTAACTAAAAAAATTGTAATTAATCTTCAGCCTTCATTCGATTACAATTTGGATTGCACGTTTACCTAGGTCTAAACCATCAATTAACTTTCATGAAAAAATGTTTCAGAAGACTGACAGGAATTTCAATTTCTTAGTTCAAATAAAATTAAATAAAAGAAAGAAAATTCCAGATTTGTAAAATATGTATTCATGCTTAAATTTGGGCTCTTTTTTCGTTAGAACAAAAATAAAA
>JAQFZX010002457.1:0-18975 GCA_034682405.1 Hydroisotoma schaefferi | reverse complement strand
AAAAAGGGCCGAGAAATGGAAAGACACCTTCCAGCTTCGATTTGAGACTAATTTCAAAATTGTAAGTTGAAATCTGTGGGAGATGATGGGTTTCCAAGAATTTCCGTTCTCCCCATAAGAACCAACGTAGACGTGATTCTCATTTGGCCCCGAAATCGATAAAAGAGAAAGTCGATGGCCGCGAACTCGATGAAAGAGAAAGTCGTATAACTGAGCCTTAACTTGAAATTGAAAATTGGATTTTTGATTTAAAAAAAATCAACTATACACAGCACTGGCAACTGTGGACTGGAAACTCTGAATAGCGTATTGTAATTTGACTTTATTAAATTACTTGATGAAACAAAAAGCAATGGTTTAACAGAATCATAATAGTCATGCTTCATGCATGAAGGGTCAAAATAAAATCAGATCAAGATAGTTGTTGCAGGTTGAGTACATTTTGTTTGCAGACATCTAAAAAATAGGAGGATATTTGTATTCCCCCCAAAGCATATACAGAATTATGTTCCTTAATTGTTACTTAGGTAAATATCACAAATCTACTTAATATTCAGGGATAGGGTGATTTAGAAATAGGATAATAAATTTAATCAAGTCTCGTATCATGTTGTTTCTCCCAAGCGGGATACCGCCTACGATTACAGTTGTAAAACCAAGGTAAATACATGATTTTGTCAAAGTCCTGCCTCTGAGCTGAATCTAGGTCAGTTATTTTATGAATTCTATTAGCAAAGGGCTCAGGGACTGATCCATATATCAACTCCATTTCATAAACAGAACTAGAGTTCATAGATCCATAAAAAAAGGCTGCCAACTGCTTGTCAGACTCAACAGTGTGTTCGCTCTGGGTTAGTCGTTTCATAATTTGAAAGGGTAGGTATCCGTAGTGCGACATGTGCATCCCACCAAGAAGGAAAGAGGGTGAACGTCCCCTCATTCTTGTAGGATGAGTACTATGTCCCTTGGCCGTTTTAAGGGTCCAGTACGTAGGGTCTCCGAGGGTAAATCCGTAATTCCCCACAGGGAAATCCGGAGTAAATGCTTGATCAATTGACCCAAACGGAAACCATATTCCTATGTCCACGGGGTCCCCAGCTAGTTCACAGTTTTTTAAACGATGGATTGCTTCCCTTTTTGGAATTTCATCGATATCTCCAAAACCTGAAAGATAAAGGGAATTAATAATACAACTCGGGACAGTTGTGGTTATATGTTTGTGCATTGGTTTTTAGCCCATTCTAGGGCTATAGGATTGCTGTGTCCGTATGTCGGGCAACAAATCCAAAAACATCCAAATTTGCATATGGGGTTAGAGGAACCCATCTAAGTTTAAGATGAGCCAAACCGTTCAATCAGACGACCCGTGGGGGTTAAAAATCTTCACCGGGTAATTAAATAGCCTGAAAAGTATTTTTCAACCTTTCCACCAAAATCACAATAATATAAAAAATTAGCCCAAAATCGACAGTTTTAAGGACCCGTGGGGGTCAAAAAAACCCGACCGGGTAATTACTCTTTAGTCTTACCCAACAAGTCATTATCCGTAAAATATTTCGTTTCGTTATTCCACTCAATAAATTTCATCCATCTAAGTTTTTCCTGAAGACTTTCTACTTCCCAGATGTTGTAATTGGATGTGTTCTGCAAAACGGTGGCATGAGCCAGCGTCGCATCGTCAAGAATAAAATGGACAATTTTGTCAGAAAAGTTCTTGAATCGGGGTTGATTGTTCACCAGTTCCCAAATTAAAGGCTTCTTAATGGCTTTGTAGTGGGAGCGAGTGGATTCAAGGATAAAGAACCGATCCACCAGGTCATACAGCTCATTTAGGTGGATTTCCAAGGTGTCAACGTCAAATCCTAATTGCCAGAGGACGCCCACTTTCCTCGTAACGTTCATCCGTTTGCAATCAAGGGACTTGGGTGGGGGTGGTCGGTTGCAGGAGTCATTTAAATTGATCGGAACAAGGGGTTCCATTACTAAATATGGAAGCAGTTTCTCAATCAGGGTCTCTGTCATTTTGAGTGATCCCAGAGTGGTTGTGTTCTCCAGGATTAACTTTTCACCCTTAGAGGAATATTCTTTGAAACTTTTTAAGAAGGTCGAAGTCCTCGGATGTTGTGGTTTTGCTTGTTGTGCAAAGCTAAGATTTTCTACCACTTTGGTTTTAACTTGATCGATTTCTAGAACCCATTCATTTCTAGCATTGCATTGTTATTGTGTATTTGAAACCTTGCGACGAGAGATGGTTTTTAAACGGAGATCGGTAAGATCTCACTTTGGTCATTCATGTATGGGCTAAGATGTAGGTATAGAAGGTAAGATAGGCCCGGATTATATAGAATGACGAGCGAGTAGGAATGGACCGTCCAGGATCCACCTTTTTCAACCCTTTTTATAAAACTACCTGGAAAAGGTCACTTTCCTCCAGACCTACCGTATTTCCCGATTTAATTCCCCTCCCTGAAATAATTCCCCCCCCCGGTTTAATTTAATAGTACCTTTCCATGTTAAAAAATTAAATTTTCCCTATCTTGTCCATGTTAATACAATTTCTAATTTTTCCTTCGAAATAATAATTCCCCAGGGGAATTAAATCGGGAAATACGGTATGCATAAATATCTGTTTTTAGCCCATTCTAGGGCTATAGGGATTGCCGTGTCCGTCTGTCCGCACCATAACTCTCGAACGCGTAGCACCACCGACATCAAAGTTGGCATATAAGTTTCTTGCATACATTTAGAAGTTACGTTCGAATATGAGCTAAATCGGTGAACCCAGCTACCCGTGGGGGCCAAAAAAAACCCCACCGGGTATTTAAATAGCCTGAAATACATTTGTCTATTTTTCCACCAAAATGAAAATCACAGAAATATAAATATTATCAACGGGGAGAATGCGGGGGGGAGGAGGGCTGGCCTCACGCTGAAAAAAAGACGACTATAAAACAAATGGGTTCAGAAAAGCGATACGGTTATAAATAGTGCGCCAAAGCGCCCTATAATGGGCTCTACTAGCTGCACTCGGAGGTTTTTCTTGCTCGTGTTGTAGACATATCTTGCGGATCTCCTGTCTAAAAACCATCTCTCTTCGCAAGGCTTCAAATACACAATAACAGTAAAAGGAGAACCTAGTCCATGTTTTGAATCAGGAACTACTTTATTTATATTACTTCGTAATAAAGGGTTAGTGGAAATCCAAATCATCAGCATGGCCAGATTTATCACCATCACAAGTCTGAATAGGTTTTTGAGGTGGACACAATTTGTAATCCTAGATAGCGAAGCCATGATCCACCTCTAACTTTGGACAAAACGATTGAATAAACTTAACTCGAGCTGGAATTCAAGATATGTAGTCACGGTGGATTTTGACTTGCGGAACTGAGGAAATAGAGTCGTAAAATGAGTTATCTGAAAAACCCAAGAAGAATCCTCTTCGTTGTGGCATTAATAAATAAACCGTTGTAAACGCATGTAACGAAGAGGTGTAATTACTGCCATTACTACCATTATTGCCACGTTAACTGTCACTTGCACTCTCACGTGTACTGTCTGTCGGGTAAACTTTCACGCGAACTGCCACGTGAATTGTCACGTGAATTGCCACTTAAAAGGTCCCCTGAAATGTTACATGAACTGCAACGTGAAATTCCACGTGAAATTTCACATGAACTACCACGTGAACTGTTACGTAGGTTAAGGCACTTGGCTAATCCCCATGATGAGAAATGTAATAAAAAATAGTGCAGCGTATAAGTACCTTAAAAAGTGACAAAAAGTACAATTACAAAGGTGACAATCTATCCTCAATTACAATTCCGAAAAAGTGGGACCTTCCCAATTCCCTAAAAACAATTAAGTACCGTATTTCCCGATTTAATTCCCCTGGGGAATTATTGTTTCGAAGGAAAAATTAAAAATTGTATTAACATGGACAAGATAGGGAAAATTTAATTTTTTAACATGGAAAGGTAGTGGGGAATTAAATCGGGAAATACGGTAGCCTTTTACACGGAAACTTGACCCCAAAAGTGGCCTCGCTACGTCGCGGTGGTCACCGATCGGCTGGGGGTAGGAAATCCCCAAACACTCCTAATGGTGTACCACCACCGAGCGCCATCCGCTAATAACCTCTAACCGAACATGTATAGAAACAGCCAATACATACTGCTAGAAGCTCTACCAAAGTCGAGGGGGCCAACACCAGGGGTAAACGTGCTGATGGGGGTGTGGGGCCATCATAAACCTCCATGAGGTGTAAGGCCATTACGAGGCCTTAAAGAACGCCCCCATTGACCTTCAAAGGGTATAGTTGGTCACTGTGGAGGTCACTAGAGGGTCAAGTACAATTTCATCCCTTCGCTACGCCATTTCAGAACGGTTTATTAAGGGATAAAAGCCCAATATTCCAATGCTCTGTCTGTACGTTCGTCCCCATTGTGTCACGGGTCAGCAGTTCAACTTATTTCACTTCCGTTTTCTGATACTGTTATGTGTGGAACTGTCTCAGATTGAGTTTGGAGATGGAGGAACCATCCGCTTAACGGGGTACCCAATGTGTGCATTTCCCAACCAGACAAAATAGCAAATCACTCCCAATAATGCTGGCATTTTTGGAGACATTGTTTGCAATTACCATTTGCTTAGTAGTATGAAATACAGTTGATTCAATAAATCCCATACTCTTCCCAATAATCCATTCATTTTACACTTTTTATCTACAACATGAAAATTGATAGAATAAGTATATTATTATGTTTGAAATAATGCATTCTCCTCTCTCAATTCTCGTCCCATTTTTTAACCAAATACAATTTTGAACTCCTCAATTTTTTTGTAAATCAAAAATAATGTTTTGAAAATCTTCAAAATTTTGAGAAAAAATTGATTTGTTTACTTTTTTGAGGTATATTATAATACGGTGGTGGTTTTAGTTGAATAAGATGATTTGATAAAGACCACAAGTTACATCTCATGAAAAAAATATTCAACTTCTAAAAACAAATCTATGTCTAAATTTAAATAAAAATTACAATTAGGAAGGATGTAGTTGAATTATATCATCTCAGATGTTAATACGGAATGGTTAAATAGGATAAGCGGAGTTTCTACTAAATGAAGAATGAGGTAAGTGGGGTTTGTTGCAGTATGGGCTTTCTGAGGAGTGTAAAAATTAGATGCTGGGTTGCTATGGAGAGCTAGAAGTAGATCAGCGGGGTTTGTACGGAGTGGTAGAATTATATCAGCGGGGTTTGTACGGAGTTGTAGAATTATTTAAGCGGGGTTGTTACGGAGTGGTAGAATTATATAAGCGGGGTTGCTACGGAGTGGTAGAATTATATAAGCGGTATTGTTATGGAATGGTAAAATTAGATAAGCGGTCTCGGAGTGGGAAATAAGAATGCTGGGGTTGCTGCGGAGTGGTATAATTAGATGAGCGGAGTCGGAGTGGGGAAATAAGATCGGTGGTGTGCCTAAGGAAAGGTATAATTTTATAAGTAGGCTTGCTACAGAGTGGTATATTCCCGCCGCGAGGAGTAATGTACGAATGCTATGCCATGCTAATACGGATGGGGTCTTGGGACGGGAGAGTTTAGGCTTAGGGGACCCTTTATATCATAAGACACAACCCCACCGATAAATTCCAACTAGTGGATGAGTGCCTTTAGCAGTGTAGAGAGGCTGCCAAGCCAAGGTATGGGATTGGATAGAAGTATGTAAAGTTTCCAAGAAACAATGGTAGGAGTGAAAGTGCACAGTGGCTACAATTAGAGGAGTGGTAGGCTTTTCGCCGGCCGTTCTAAACGACCACCAATTATTTAAACAAACATTGTATCATGATTGGAAGCAGCAGCGGGTCTCCCTAGGCTAGTTTCCCCTACTTGTTATCCTGAAACGACACAGATGCAGGTTAATAAGTTGGGATAAGTTAAATATGGGGGATTGACGCACTTACTGACCCGTTTTGTGTATTTAGTTAAACTTGAGTTTGTACAGGTTATTATGGCTAACTCTAACTAACTAACCACAATTTTTATATATTTACTTTACATCCGACCTAGTGCTGATGCTGACAGCAATATGATTTTATGCAACTTGTTAACTACATTTTTACTGCTACTACAAACTACATATTTGTACTATTTGTCGCTTAAATAAACCATTGATTGATAACTCTTTGAACTCGCCATAGCTCAGTTCACAAATTCAATACCCCTTAAAATAATTCCAGTTGGAGTTGCTGACTCAAAGAGAGTATTCTTTTGTAATCCTGCTACCCTATTATACCTTTTATTCCCCTCCTCTTTAATAATTCCCCCATTAACCTATTTCCTCCAGTTAAAATATTTTCAATTGTTGGTTCTCTATACAGGACTCTATACCCGTTGGGTGCATGGGGAACCCCATTAATTCTAATCCGATTTTAATTTCAATTAAAGAAAAGAACTAAAGAATCTCCTAAATTGATCTCTATTTACAAACCTCTGCTGCTACTTTAACATTTTAATTTATTAAAACCAACAGAAATGATTGTACTAAGTTAGGGTTAGATTTCTACCAGGAATGATGCTACAAATGAACTATTCATCAACCTTATAGCTGGCAGTATTCGGGCTATAGTTTGTTGAAAGATCCTCCTCCGTCCGTTGATATTTTGAATTGACAGAATAAGGTAGTTCAACTGGAGTATAAAAATACCTCCCTTGACCCTTCTGTGCCTGTGATGTATAATAAAAGGGAACTGAGGAAGGTGTTTCCCACACTGACAATCCTAATAATGCTATTCCTAACATTCACTTTACTCATCCTCACCCATTTTGACCAACCAACAGATGAAAGCAGAGAAAGGGTCAGGATCCACACCTCAATCAAACGTAGGTACACCTATTTTATTTATCTTCTAATTCACTATCGGATATTAAAAAATAAAAGGGGTTTTCCAGGTTCGGAGGACAACCGGAAAAGATTCCTATCGAAGCGAGAAATGCTGCTGGAGGATAAGGGGTTGTCAAAAATAGACCCCTGGAGTTCGAATACGTTTTTCTGGGACTACTTCCCCCCCACATTCACCTGTCCATTTTCGGTAGAGAGAGTGGGAGGGGCGGGGGACGGGGGGAAGTGGCTCTGCGGCTTTGACCTCCTCTCCGACGAGAGGAGGAAGGACTGCTTGGTTTACTCTTTTGGAGTTGGACCAGACTCCAGTTTCGAATTGGAGTTTTACTCCAGAACAAACTGCCTCATCTACGCCTTCGACTACACGGTGGACGGGATACGGCTACTAGAAGGGACTTATGACAAACGAAGGGTTCATTTCGAGAAACTGGGTCTGGGAAACGTGTCGGAAGGAGTCTTTCGTACACTTGGGGATATTTTAAGGGCAAACAACCATGGATTTATTGACTATCTTAAGGTGGACATTGAGGGAGCCGAGTTTACCGTTTTTGAACAGATATTCCATGAATTTGAGACGCTGCCCTTTGGAAACTTGAACTTGGAAGTCCATCTAAACCTGGAGAGAACAGGGGGAGAGGAAATACAACGATTTTATAACTTTTGGAACAGACTTGAAGAGAAAGGGTTGAGAGCTTTCTTTTGGGAAACTAATCACTATCCCTGTGTCGTTTTGAAGATTAAACCTTTCGCTCATGAGTACTCTTTTGTTAATTTACATCATTTACAAAGTGTGGGCTGAGCAATAAATCTGGGATGTGTCCATTTTGCTTATGGAGATATTATTTAATAGTTGTCTCTCTACAGGGCCCTGCACGGTCCCTCTCAGTGGGGGTTGGATAGGATCTACGAAATCCTCCAACATTTCCATAAAGATTGATTTTTTAAGGACAAAATAGTATATTTTAGTTCTGTTAATCCTGTTCTATAATCTTCAGTATTTAATTCCGTCTGTGCTAGGGATGCAGGCCAGAATTGTGATCCAATTTTCTTCATTTTTGGTCTCCAAAAATCGCATTTTCCGTTCTTCTTAGGACTGAAGGTTCGAAATTTTGACCTTGAAAGGTCACAAATAAGGCGCATCCGTAAACCTTGACCTATTTTGCTCATTCTGGATTCAAATAAAAGCTATTGACCTAGCGGTTCAATATAATTGGAATTGGTCTGGAGGGGGTGTGCTCCTCGACCTGGAAAAGGTCAAATGTATGGCGCTACTGTAAACCTTTTAACCGATTTCGCCCATCTTCATGTCAAATAATAGCTATTAATCAACCAGTTGTACACAGTTGGGGTTCGTTTGAAATGGGTGGGCCACTGGACCTAAAAATAGGTCAATCTTCGCTAGATTAGCCAGTTTAAACTGGCTCTGCGCGCCTAGTCAAGTATAATCCAAGGGATCTTTGATCATACAAACCCCACAATTCATAACACTTACTGAGGTAAATCCCATATTTGAGGAAAACTCCCCTTTTCAGGAGTGTTATTATTTCAATGATCTCAACTCCCATGAGGAGTTAAGTAGGGGGGAGTTTTACCGGGTGGACAGTTATTGTTTCAACCTAAAATAACGTTGCATTTTTCAGGATTTTTGTGAAAAAATCAAACATTTTTCTATAATTATCTAATGGGTTTCTTTTTAAATGAAATGAGGAGGAAAAAAATGCATTTTGACTTACACTTGTGCCTTTAAATTTATCCTTTTGTATTTTAACTCTTTGTAGTTTATAAACCCAGTGATCTTCCCCTTCAAAGGGGCTAAATCTAAATCCATCAAACCAAACTGCTATAAAGCCTATAGAAGGAAAAAGAAGTCCTTAAAAGGGTCAAGGGGTACTAAAAAGGGCCCAAGAAGGGGTCAAAATGCTCATATAGACGTACGATACATCAAATAACACTGCAATACAGCTTTAAAGGGAAAGGAAGGAACAAGATAGGTCCAGAAATACTGCCAAGCTCCAAAATGGTTCATAAGGGCCATCAAAATTAATTGGATCTATGATACATCAAATTGTATTGTATCATGGATTTAAGGTCAAATCTGTGATAAACTTAATTATTTTCATACTGAGCACGGGATGAAGAACAACTGCTACTGTTATGTACAGGTTGATGGTCACTAATCTAACAATCAGCCTACCGGTTACATATAGGGCTTCTAGTAACCCTTACACACACAGTCTTCTAGGAATAAGACTACTGAACAGGAAAGGGAATGAATTGATAAATGGGAATTGTTTTAAGGAGATGGGATGGTCGTCCCAATCAATATCCACATCCCCTTAGATAGTTATCTATGGAATTCCCTGGACCCATTTCACAATTTCATTGTCCCATTCATCACTATCCCAATTTGAGAATCAACAAAAATCGGAGTTGGGGTTCAATCCATAAGTAAAATTCCCAATTGAGGTCAAAGAGATTGAAATGGTTATCCAATTGCACCTTTTTTGATGAATGAAAACAGAAGAGAATGGGTAATTCGTATGATAAGAGACCATCATTTCATTTATGTTTATCCAAATCAAACAAACAAACGAGAATAGAATGATCACAAATCTCCAATGTTCAACCCACCACCTTTCAGTTATTCTTGTGTAGCCTAGCAAAACTCAGTAAACGTTGCGTAGTAATTTTTCATCATTCAATCTGAGTTTCCACCCTGTTAGGCAACTGCCAGTGCCCTAAATAACATTGTTGTAGTGTCTTAATTAATTTGTACAATTCAGCCAGATCTTTAAGGTCCTCCTTCAGTAACTTTAATTAATTCTTCGGCAGTTAGTAGTTATTAAAGTGGCTCTTCCCTATCTTTAATGACGCGGAGCTTTTCTCCAAACAGCTACCGAAATGCATGAGGTAAGATAATAAGCTTTCAGTAATTAATTTAATTAGGGATAATATTGTTCCACAATGCTCCTGGGAAAACATACTAAATCCTTTGATCTATTTGTATTCCAGACAATTCTGGCCGTTTTGGCCGCAGTGGTCGTGGTTAGTAGCGACGGATCTGAGGAATCCTACCAATCCCAATATGTACAACACTCTCATGTCCCCTTAGTCCAGGCTGCCCCCATCGTCCCCCACACCCCCTTGACCGTCCCACACTACATTCCCGTTAATTGCGAATACGCCCACCCGAACAATATCATCCCAATGAATGATGGATCCAACCCTGGATTTAAAAATGCTTTTATCGGAAAATACGGGAACAAAGAATACTACACTGTCAGTCCCCCTATTATGGTAAAGATTTAAATGCAAACATTCTAGAATTTAATCACAACACATAGTTTATGGTTTCTTATTCCAAACTAATTTACAGACCAAATGGAAAAGGGTTAAGGAGATTTGTAAAAACATGACCATGCAAATGGTGTCCATTGATTCATGGGCTGAACTGGATTTCTTGTCTGACAGCTTGTGGGGATGGACAGGGAATGACCAGTCCAGTACTAGCTACTGTAATTATTTATACCTGTTTATTTAATAGTTATTTGATATGAGGTTTACATAATTCAAAGGAAGGAATTAAATATTAGATTGGACGGCGGGTAGAGATCGTGGAGATGCGTCCCAAATGTTTTGGTCAACTTCCCGTTCATCCATTGAACTTCCGACTGACGCCCCTGCAGTTACTAATGGTTTAGCATTGGGTGTTCTGCCGAGTGGAGCTGGAGGATTTCTTAAACCTCTTAGCATGGATGAATGTTACTGGTATCCACTCTGTCAACTAATTGTCTAGGGTGTAGCGATCTAGTCTATTTCCCTCGTCCTGAGTTTACATATTCTCCTAAGACGCTATTTTCCAAAGTTTAGTCCACTCAATTTCTACCTTTTTACTTGTCTTCAATTGATGTTTAACTTACATACTTTACCAGCTCCAAGAGCTTAGGCAACTGGAATGATTGCAGGGAATTATTTTATGCTAGATTTAGACAGGCCAGCTTGTGCTATATTAAATCCTAGTACATCCATCAGCTAATTATTATGAGTAAATAAATTTAAGATGGAATAAATAAATTATTATGTTATATTATTAAAATACAATTATAAGTCAATATGCGGGGATGAGTAGATTGACGGAAAAAACTATTAACGTGCTTTGCACTTCAGGAATTGAAAAAAGATGGGCAATAAAAGCAGACTAATAGCAAATTTCCGACAGGCAGATTTCATTAAATGTATTGGAGTATCAAGGTGGGGTGTAAGGTAGGGTGCAAGTTGGGGTTCAAGTAGGGTCAACGCTGGGTGCAAGTTGGGGTTCAAGTAGGGTCAACGTTGGGTGCAAGGTGGGGTTTAAGTTGAGTGTAAGGTAAGGTGCAAGTTGGGGTTCAAGTAGGGTCAACGTTGGGTGCAAGGTAGGGTTTAAGTTGGGTTCAAGGTGAGATATAAGTATCGTATGCCATCTATAGTTTACGCAGTAGTGGACACTTATTGCAATACTCTGCTAAAATAAAACCCTGTTCCAAATTCTATATAGGCTTATCCACCGATTTACTTGAAATAAAATTAATGTGCATTACTTCAGCCAACCGTCAATTAAAAACATTTTGATTCCTTCTTTAGTTTGAGTTTCTCTCAGTTCCTTTCTAGTTCTGATGGCTGAATTCATTAAATACTAGCCAGGCTGAAACCACGCACAGGATTGGATCAAAGATATATGTTTGCTAAATATCCAGTAAAAACTTCCGTGCATAAATGTGTATTTAGCTAAGAGGTTGTTCTAGTAAAATGAAGCCTTTACAATAGTTCGTTCGTAGCGTCTGTTTGATTGGAATCCTGATGGACGCTTTGATTGTACAGCTTTACACACCTTTTTATTTGTTCATAGACGGATAAATAGGGTTTTTGTTAATGGAACCTAACCAACATTTTGAGAGGATTTTCACATTTTGGAATATTTACTTTGGGTTTATGTACCCAGTTTGGGTAATACTTAGTGTGTGAATGTATGGCTGTCATTATCAACTAAAAGAGTATAGAAATGTAGCAATTCCCTTGAATGAAGACGCAAAGGAGAACACTTGCGTTTACTCTAAAACAATCAACTAGGTAAAAAGATTGGGAAAGAGACGGTTGGAAAGTGTTGTATACACGTTCTACAAAACTGGGAAGGTGGCAGGGTGTCCAGCTACTAAAAATAAGGTCCATTGTAACAAATTTGACATTTATGGTTGCTAAAAATGCATGCATGTATGACTTGAATATCTTTTAGCTCGTTGGAAAGTGTAGGCTACATGACAATCCATAGAAATCCCGCATGATTACAGAATCTGTAATCATATCACGATGGTTATGTATTTGGAGGTATGGCCGGCTAAGGGGAAGTATGATTGGGCATATAATCTTCATAAGGTTTCTGTCTTTTGACCTATCCACAGAGCTAACTGTCAAACATATTACAAAGTTTACAATGGACCTTATTATTTTTAGTAGCTGGACCTCCAGCCGCTGAACCTCTAATTCGCAGACTCACATGGACACATTTGATCAACAGTTGACAGTTCACAAACTTTATTTTATCAATCTCTAAAAAATGGCCTACCTTATTAAGCGGTTGAAGAAAGTTGTTCTATTAATTGGGATCAGTATTACTTTACTTGTTTGGGTGAATTTAATAGAAATAGAAGTAAAGAGTAAGTTGTAAGCATAAACATGAGCAACCGCGTCTAGGAATTCAGATTAATAGCTACACTTTGCTCATGCAATTTATTTTGTTCTAGAAACTGCACCCTCTTCAATATCCAAACTTAGCCCAACCCTAGAACGATACTTCTCTAAAAAAAGGTACGGCCCAGTTGGAACCCTACAAGCCCCTGCAGTCGTCCTAAAAATAAAGGGAGGTATGGGGAACCAACTTTTCCAATACGCCTGTTCGTACGCTCTAGCAAGAAAGTACGGTTGGCCCCTTTATACCGTCATCCCTTCAACCCTTCTAAACGCTTCTGACCCTTTCCAGCGTAACTTCGGGGTCAAAGATCGACCCTTCGCGTTAGACAAGTTTAACATTCCCCTGGAGGAATGGAACACAATCAAGGAGATGGACTGGGGGCGGATTTCCTCCACCCTTGCCTCTCCCATTGTGACCGTCACAGACTCGGAACTCCTTCTATCCCCGACCTACTCCCCTGACCGGGTTATCCAGCTCCATGACGACCATTACTGCCAGTCGGAGGCGTATTTCTCAGATTATAAAGATGAACTTGTTGAGCTACTTCAACCTCGTGGGGAGCCCTCCCCAGTTGTCCAACATTGGACTAGGGTCATAGAACAGGATGAACGGGAGAGCGTGGCCGTCCATGTCCGTCGGGGTGATATGGTCCCTTGGGGTCAGGCCGTCCCTATTTCTTACTTTACGGACTCTATGAAAACGATAGGGAGGCTGCTCAAAGGGATTCCCCTCACATTTTACGTATTTTCTGATGATATTTCTTCCGTAAAGACCGAACTGGGGCAGCAGCAGCAGTTTGATGAGGCCGAGAAGATTGACATCCAATTCGTCTCGGATCCGGAAAGACTTTCCAGTCTTCAAGACTTTTACCTTATGACGAGGTGCAAACATGGGATAATTAGTATGAGCAGTTATTCCTGGTGGGCTGCTTATCTTATTGGAAATCCTGAGAAAAAAGTGATAGGTTCTTATCACAACAGACCCAGCACGACAGGGTTGAAACAGTTTCCCAACTTTTTGTATTTCTACTTCTCATATCCTAAAAGTTGGTTTACGGTTGATCCTTTTGGGATTTTTAGTTCTTTAACAATTTGAGGAAAATGCTAAAGAGGTCGGTTTTAGTCTGAAATCTGAAATACTTTTATTTATGAACCAATCACAGGTATACATTTATTTTCAAATAAATAAACTCAGTTGTTCTCTGCATACCGTATTTCCCGATTTTATTCCCACGGGGAATTATTGTTTCAAACTCCGATTTGCCATGGGGAATTATACCCGGGGGGGGGGGAATTATTTCGGGGTGGAGAATTGTTATTTCAAACGAATTTTTTGTTAACGACCCAGACTTTTTGATAATTTTAGTAATAATTTTAATTAAAAGTTCCACCAAAAAATAGACTTTCTGAACTTTTTTCTGCTGAATTTGTCTTTCAAAGTGAAAAAATGGACCAGCCGTTCCCAGTAATTCATAATTATTTATAAACTGAAATTGAGATAATAAGAATATGAAGAATATGAATCGTATAAATAATAAAATTTCAGCTTAATTTTTTTAATGGCAAAATACTAGTAATTTTTTGTTTCCTATATGTTCCTCTGAATTAGCTCCTTAATTGAATTACAAAAAACATTTTAAAGTTTATTAAAAATAAACGTATTCTCTGCTTTTGCTAATTATAAATTTACAACTACTGTTACTACTACTACTACTATCACTACTACTACTGCCACTACTACAACTACTACTACTACTACTACTACTGCTACTACTTCTATTAGATTGCATCTACTTCAACTAGATCACTAGGCAGTTGTTTATATTGTTATCTAGTAGACGTGACTTTATTTTTGCTACTCTTCGTAACGCCTATTAGTAGAGATTGCGAAGCCTAAGTTCCCACATTAAGTTTGTGTGACCATTGATAATTGTTTGAGGATGGAGTGAATAATAATAAATAATAGTTTATGATCATCACTTAGCTCAAATTATAAAGTACTCTGGCTGGGTAGGCAACTACACAGTTATAGTAATCCAATTTAATTAAAGGCTAAGACTACCTTAAACAGGGTTGACTAAGAAGAGTAAAGTACATATTAGCCAGAAATAAATGATGTTACTTACGAGAACAGCATTTCGTCCATTTCATTACTCCATTTATTTTGTGTAAATCTTCCTCTCAACTCCACTTTGTTAGACAATTAATAATGTCATATTTTAATTATCAAAGTATATAGTCTTGGATGTATTTTATTTATTCCTACTCCCTCCTTCTCCTTCAAAGACATTAAAGACACTAATTAAATGGAGAGTAAGTTGTACTTTATTTTTGTCGTAAAGGGTTATCTTTACCCCTGAAAACTACCTTCTACAAATTATATTCCATGGGTGAAAGCCCTAGGGAGCAAGTCAATAAATCAATCAAAATATTTATGGTAACTATATTTAAACACATAAGGTTGACTCCGTAGGGGAACTGAACCCCAATTTAAAGTTAGAAAACATGTTTGGAAATAAATAAATGATGACAAGTATATTGTGTATTATTAATTTAGTGGAAATATTTAAAGATAATTTAATTTAGACTGCATGCCCGCATCGTTTCCCTGTTGTTAGGACACAATTGCGTGTCAATGAGAACGTGTGATGAAGATACCGACTGAATTATAAAGTTTAGAACGAATCTTCTTACTACTTTAACAGAATCAGAAACGACATTTCATTTAGGCATATTCCTCCTCGTCTCATTACATAAAAAAGCAAACTTCAAACTGTTCAGCATATGCAAAATATTTCCATGAAAGTTGTCCTAAACTTTTTTCTACAAATGCAGTACATGAAAAAATTGAAACAAGGAGAAATAAATACAGGGCGTTATTTAAGTAACCGAACGGTCACTCCACGTTGTAGGATTTTAGCCCATATTTTGACAAATTACTATGACAACAAGCTATCAATGCAGTGTCTAAATGCCAAAACGGTAGCAAGTTGGTGCCTATAAAAAGGACTGAAAGGACCTTGGTTAACATTAAAAAAAAGGGTTTTCAAAAAGGCTAGTGGGAGGTAAGGCCAAATGTACGAATGCACCCCTGAACCCCTCTGGTGGATTATCAACTAAAGGTAAGGTCACGGAGGGGGAAAAGTAGCATTAAATCATAGGGAGATGTGGGGTCTGGCTGGGGGATCTTGCTTGGCATGTAAAAGATCGACAAATTTTGTTTATGAAAGGATATAGCATTTCCGGAATTCAAGGGGTACACAATGCACCCTTGTACCTCCTTTGGTGGCCCCTATGGGCCAGGCCAGGCGACTATCAACACTGCCGAAGGTTTTTTATAGGCACCAACTTGCTACCGTTTTGGCATTTAGACACTGCATTGATAGCTTGTTGTCATAGTAATTTGTCAAAATATGGGCTAAAATCCTACAACGTGGAGTGACCGTTCGGTTACTTAAATAACGCCCTGTATAACGCTGATCATCATCACTTCGAATTCTAATCTTTGAGGAGTTTGTAAAATATTTTCAAAGATATTGGGAATGTATCGTAAGTTGCCTAAAATAAGCACACTGACGATAGCAAACAAAATATTTGTGGATGAGTTGTCCGTGGGAAGTTGGTTTGTCAGAAAGGCGGACATCGCGCGTCGGGCTTTTATTTGCTGCTCTTATCTGATCAACCAAAATAATCATCCCCTGTTATCATAACTTGAGGGTTTATTTGGAGTAAAGAACGGACAGACCTACCTTCAGAACAATTAGGATATTTAGTGTCGATATTACTGTATACGGTATGATGTATACGATGAACAATTTTACAACATCTTTGCAAACATCGAATGTTTCTGTCCAGGGTTTGTATGTGTCATCACAATATTTAACGGTTATAAAATCCAGACGTTCTTCGTCCAAAAACGACACCTCTCTAGGTTCACAATTATACGCAAAATGACCAAGGGTTGCATTCAGGATTGCCAAAGTAAAAATGGCTGTTATTGTAAGTTTAGATGTTTTTCTGTTGAAGATCCTCCGCAGTGTGTGACAAATTCCAAAATACCTCTCCACCGTCAGCACAACCACCAAATGAACGGAACACGTCTCCGCTAATAATTAACATTAAAGTTTTATGAAGAAAGATTATTTCATTCTTGAATATCAAAACACAGAAACCAAATTAATATTCAGTCCATAGAACTACAGCAATCGTCCTCATCTTCCGAGGTTCCACTTTCCAAACTGCTATCGTCGTCAATTACAACTACATTTTGCTCCAGTTCATCGGGTGTCTTCCCAAACTAATATTTGAAGTAATGACTGGTCCCTTTGATAAGCAAATGCACGCGATAAGCAAATAAATCAATCGTTCTCTGTTGTAAAAAGCGTTTTATTAACTGCAGGGTTAAAAGTGTCTTAAACGCATGCGGCGCTTTCGTATAAAAGCGACTCAGTGCCCCAGGGTTACTATTCGAAAGGGGCTACTATTCGAGGGTGGCTACTATTTGAAAGGGGCCATTAATAAACTAATAAACAGTTTCGAACTTCCGAGGGGGGCCACTATTTGAGGAGGGGCTCTATTCGAGACAATACGGTATGTCCCTCCGGCATTATGTCCAGGCATTTATGCGAAGGGTATGAGGGTTGTGCATCTCTAATTTTTACTCTGTACAATTCTTTCTTTTGTATAATTCAAAAGCTTACATCCGTTGGCAATGGATGTTCCTTTTTTCACGAGAAAAATCATGTCGAATAATGTAGCTGATGGCATAGTGGTTGGACCTTTAGATATTCGTAAGACCTTCAAAATGGTAATTGGACCATACATAAATAGTCCACTTACTCCAATAAATAATTCCGAAATGGCAATGGCAATGATGAAAGTGTTGAAGGAAGAGGCTTTAGTTCTGTGGTTGCAGAGAACAATCAGATTCAAAATATTACAAACCACACCCACAAAACCGAGGACAACTAGTACAAACAGGAACCAGTGAGGTTTGAAAATGCGTAGTACTCTTGGTTTACTGCTGTCCTTTTTATGCAGTTGCAAGTCAAAGTCTTGGAAATTAAAGGTATTTTGGTACAAAATGGCGCTGTTTGTAAGGTATTTTATCATAATCAAAAATGTGTGTTCAATCTTGGTAGTTGTTAGACTATTCAAAGTGTTCATGGTAGCTTGGGACCTTACTCCAACTACTAATCCAGAATATAAGGTGTAGTAGAGTCCAAAAACGGTTAGTCTAGTCCATTTGGAGGATGATATAGGTAATGTTATTTGCCCTAATTTAGGTGTGCATCAATTTGATTTACTTCGAGACAGTCGTTTAGAGACTTGGTGTCAGTATTGAGTTTATGAATGAGCAGAGATTGGTTGGACGAAGGGTCCTTTGTATAGTTGTCTTGAGAAGTCCAGAAAGTGTCGTACCAAATATGAATATGTTCTGAGAAAAGGGTTGAGTTGTAGGTGCGGATATTAATATCGTCATTGGCTGAGCTAAGTAAGGTGAAGAGGACCCTCAGGGCTAAATCTGAAGGGGCCCGATCGGTTGGCTGATGTTTACGCTGGAGTCCATACTTGAACAAAACTGCTTAACCAGGATTTGAATAGAGTCGTGTTGGCTCACAATTTGCGAAAGTGAAGACCCCGTTGAAAGGTAGAATAGGATTGAAAGAAAGGATGTGGTGGAGTATTGCTTATGAACTCTTGTAAATAAATCGCAGGCATCGTTCACCTAATGAGTATGCATCTTATCTTAATACTGTAACCACAAAAGACTTACCAAAAAACTGGTCATCACCTGTATAGGATCTGAATATCTACAACAAATCCTACTAAATAGAGCTTTGCGGTTGAAGAGCATGTCCAGTAGTTAGTGTGCAGTGTCACAAACACTACATCAACGCTATAGCTGTTGGCTAATTAATTAAAGATTAATTTTAACTAGAAAAAGTACGCGAATACTGAAGAGCTCGAGGGTCGGCAGGCTTTTGGCTTTGACTGCGGCATTTGGCTTGGCATGAAGTATTTGCTGGTTTTTCTAGATACGGATAATTTTAGCTACACTGTCCAAAGTGTGGTCTCTAAACTGATTAATCAAGAACAACGAACCCAGGGATAAATTTGTGACGAACGAATTTCATTTCATGTCAAGAAAAGTTCACTTTTGGCTGAGGGCAAAATGCACACGGACACTTGAAAAACTGGGTGGGATGACCCCTAATAATTGTATAAAGTATGTATGATGGCATCGTGACGGGTTGAATATGAAACATCATAATATCACTTTTACTAAAGACGAGTCTCCGTCACATTTTTAACACGGTGTATTAACGTCCTTCGCGCTAAACTTCTAAG
>JAQFZX010002456.1:0-18977 GCA_034682405.1 Hydroisotoma schaefferi | reverse complement strand
GGGTCATCCTCTGAATGACAAATGGGGTGATAGGCCTAGCTTGTTCAATGATAGTAATCCATTCATCGGGTATGTAAACTTTTGCTGTTGGCTTTTTCTTTTCAATAATAGAAAATAATCTATCGCACGGGAGGTAACTGTGTCCTGTCAGTAAAAACTTCTGCTGCACGTTGGTAAAATATCTCAAATGAATAAGAAGCTTAAAAAGGCATAGGATAGGGTAGTTATTTATCTGCCCACGGCAGCGATCAGACCAGAATATGAGCGTGCGCGTTTGATCTCCTTCCAGCGGTTGGTACGTATTTTGAATACGCTGAAGAATACACGAGCCAACTTCATCGACGCCCCTGTGCCCCGTTATTTCACTCCAAATGCACATGCAACCATTGGAGTTGATACTCTCGAACAAGCAATAGTTATAAGTAGCCAACTGTCTCTTATAAAACATGTCCCCGTGACTTAAGGTCGGACAAAATAGTACCTACGGATTATTCAAGTAAGTTTAATTAGTTAAAGTCTGTACCTTTCACAAGTCATGTAGTTAAACGTCGAATGGTTACCTGTTGAAGGTCTCCTGCAAGTACCACATAAGAAGGATCCTCCCGATTTCTTAAAATATCAGCCGTGATCATAGCATAAGCTATTTGGGAATTCCAGAGGTGATTTAGCTTATCTATCTCAGCTAGGGTGCGTAAATTAAGGTCCGGTGAAGTGTCCTGGATTATTTTGAGACCATCACACAGTTTACACGTGTCTGATTTCGGTTGGCCTATTTTGTATCCTGTACTTTTCCAAACTTGAAGATAAATATTTCTCTTCTTGGTAACCTCATGAATGTCTGCATGATCTCTCCGGAATAGACGGAACATCTCCTCTACTGTTAGATCTGCGCTTAGATATGACTCTGGACCTACGTTCTGACTGTAGTGGTTAGGGTTTCTCGGAAATGTATTGATGTGAGCAAGCATCCGAATACGGACCTCCGGCTCTGTGATTCGGTGATTATTATGCTTTCCTCGGTTATCTTGGATGAAATTATGACCTTCTATTATCTTCTGTTGTAAAATCTTGATTGTTCCTGTGGTAAGCTTGAAGCAATCCGAAAACGTCTGTTTGCAAACTCTTAATCGAATGCCATTGAGTTTTAAGTGGTACCTATAAATTATGAATAAATCGTAGTGTCTTTTGAATAAAATATTCAATACCAGAAATATACTGTAAGCTTTGTCAACATACATATACACATGAGCGTCATCGTTTCTCTCCAAGTCAATTAGGCTACTCAGGTACGTCCGTTGCATATCATAGCTAGCCATTGAATAGTAAGATTGAAATAGATTTGTTTTTTCTGGAACGGTATAGGAAATGCATCCTTGTAGATGGCAACTGGCGCGACAGGCCTTCACCTTCCGAGTTAAAAACACAGATTTACTTACTCAGATAAGGCTAAGGATTACAATATAATAACGATGTAGCTGTTTCTCTGTATTCTTACAAGAGTAGGGGCTGCTTTCCCAGGATTATTTACCCCTCTGCGACTTAAGTATGGCTGGCCGCTGTTTCTTGAGAGCTTCGCGACGTTATCTTTCCAATTGGCAGGATTAAAACTTCTTTTACGGTACTTATTAACAGATTCAAGACTTTTTTGGGACATAGATACAGAGGAACGGTCTTGAATATCCATATTAGAGCAAGGATTAATCAGAAAAAGGGTTTCAATTCGTACGAAAGTAGGTATCTTTGGAGGAAGCAACGGGTTTTTATTTTTTTAAATGATTTAATACTCTAAACAATGGAAACAAAGCTGACGTAAAGTTCAGTTGTAGACAAAACGCCCAAAATAACGCTCAATTACTGACAAAAATCCACAATAAACGCTCAATTGTTGACAAAAAGCCAGCAAAACTGATCAATAGGGGTAGAAATTATTTAAAAAATGCCATGTTTACCTTTTTCTTACGTAAAATTTTTAAATTTTCCGTTGTCAAGCATGACCATTTTGGTATCTTGGTAGTTGTTCGAAGGAACCATTCATTTGTTTGCGTTGCGTTGATCCACGTGCCATATTGTTCCAAATCCGAAAAGTATCCTCTACTTATACGACTATGAACCTCATTAGTCCTATTTTAGCTAAAGTTGACCCATAAAACCCCCAACAAATGTGTTCGTAGTTGGGCCCGTATTGGGTAGCTTCAGTGTAATAGGCGTGTGATTAAGAGTGACACGGAATTTGGCTCCTTGGATTTGGTTCTTCATCTCCTCTCCTCTCTGGTGTGAGTTAGACTATAAATATATGTATAGGTATTTGGGTAATTCGTTTATTATTCAGTCTAACATGCACAATATTATGTTTGTTATAAAGAAGTGATCTATAAGATAAGGGGAGGATTAATATATCCTGTAAATCGGATAAGAGGACCACAATGACTCAAGTTGACGCTTTCTAACTCATCCTCATTCATTATGAACAAGGACAGTTCTTCTGGCAAGAAGGACAGGGGATAGTCAGCTTTTGTGGTCTCTATTTCCTATCCTATTCTAGCCTCAACAACCCCATGGTCGTTTGCTTGCTACTCACCTAATTAATTACTATGGGTAATTAATTGGGAAGTATGGTAGAATCTCACTATGTTTCTCTTACAATTACTCCCTAAAGTAGACCACCATTTAAAAATCTCAGGCGTCATTCTAGCCTTCTACAAAGTGTATTTATTTACAAATGCTAATTTATTTATCCAAGTCTCAGCAGTTGGATTTTACCCTTGCCAACTTAAATTTTGCAAACACTACTGTCGAGATTTGCTTAATTTTATTTTCAAGACAGATTACCCTCCAGAGTTTCCAAAGGACTTGAGAATTATTTCTCCAATAAAAATGAAGGATATGACGTGAAATTGATGATTTTATGCTTTCTGACATGCATCCATTTTATTTTCGTTCTGACTACAGCCAGTTAAGTTGTTATTTCTCTTTATCATTAATTCCCTTATCCCCTTAGGAAATAATTGCAGTTTATTTATAGTCTTGTATGATGATGTATGATAGCTCAGCTTAAAGGAACGGTCTTTTATACCTAACTAAATCCAGCATTAAATATTTTATTTACGGGCAAGGGGATCTACTAAATAGGAATGACTTTATATTTTTCCTCTAGTATATGAAAGGTGAATAAGCTGACTGGCCACATCCTGTCAACTTAAATAAGTTAGACTTCCCTCACGATAGATATAATATAAATCCATGAGCACAGAAGGGTTAAGCTTGGTTACAATCATCGATCTTGGGATTCTATCGGATGTTCCACGAAAAAGTTCCACCTTGCGATATACTCGATATCTTGCTGACTATTTAGTTGGACTGAAGATACAACTCCAGTTGGATTCTTTAGTCCAACTATAGCTGACTACTGACTGGGTGGATTTGAAAGTTTGATACGCCATTTTAAAGCTTAATATGTAACTTAAACATCCATAACCACAATTGCAGCAACTTAAAGCTCAAAATCCTCAAAACCTTCATATTTTAACAACTTTTCTACCGATTTGATTTGATGTTTATGGACAATAATGCTTGATTACCTTTCCAGAGGGTAATTTAACATTTTCCATATCCCAACCTTTTTCATGGAACACCCGATAGTTTAAAAGGACAAAGTCACCCATAGTACTTTTCGTTAAAGGGAAATATAAGAATTTGTCTAGCTTTCCTCCTATTCCTATTCACTCTCATCAAAAAACATAGGGAAAGTAGAGTAAGTACGTGTAGAAGGTTGGAGTAAAAGTATAATTGTACTCTACTTTCCAGCCCAACTTTGTAACGCTTTGTTTTTGAAGGTTTTGAAACAGCATCTTGCGTCGTGAAACTTATGTTTAGATGCAGATGATGGACAGAGTCACATAAAGTAGCAATAAATGCAAGAACACGTAAGCTATTTTGCACAGCCTTGCAGCATAGGATGGAGGTTGGGGGAAGAGTATGAAATGTCATGGCATGTGGCCGGGGTATATTTGCTCAAATTCATCTTCAAATTTGAGGTTAAGAAGAAAGGAGAAAGTCGTCGGAGGATCCACCACAAAATAGTAACTTTTGCAAGTCTCTCTCTCTGCTACAGTTGCTGATTATACTGATGGTGGTAGTACTACTAAATATTTAACAACCAGAACCGGTTAAATCCGCTCTCTGCTACTGTTCCGTTGGCTGTTTGCTACTTTTATTTAAAGTATCAGTTGGAGGAGAGAGAGGTCTAGAGTCTAGACCGCATTTACTACTTTTCATGGAATAATAGTGTTATGTTGGTGTGACGGAAATTTGTCGGTGTGGAGTCTGGGTTCTTTTTCCCTTTATTATCATTACTAATTGGTAGAGGATAACGATTAGTAGAGGACTGTTCTAAGGAAATATGCAATGTACCTTTACTAGGTAGCATCAAACTATCTAGAACCAATTATCACCATATCTAGTATGCAGGATTTTAGGTTATAAAACATCTGCAGGGTTTAGTAATAAAAAAAGACACAATTCTGTAGGTTGCTGCTTAAATTTCTTTTTACTACAGGGAGGGATGTAATAAAAATTCTTGAATTTTTCTAGGATAAGCCTAAAAAATAAAGTGTTGAGCAGTCCGGCGTTATATTCCTTATTGGCTATAGATGTAAAAATATAATTCCTTGGGTGGCATTTCTGGACAAATTAGGTTGTGAGATTGTGTGTAAAGGTGCTAAAATATCTACGTGTATAAGTCTACTACTTTAAGAATACAAATTAGGAACTAGAGGTAGAATTCCATGTCACTAAATAAGTATATATCCAACCATCGGATCTGATCCGCTGCTGTGCTTAATGCTCACGAGTACAAAGTCGTGTACGATTTCTGTTTCGACAGTCGACAAGTATTTTTTTATTCTTTTAACAATGAGAAATTCATGGAAATAAATCCCAACGGTTCATTCAAATTTAAATTTATAAAGTAATGAGAAAATGATTAGGATGAGTTGAACGGGGTGGATGGGGAGGATGGAGATTGAGTTTCTATCCCAACCTGAGCCACACCCACCCATCCACCTGTCACATTGCGTGACATATAATCTCTACAATACAATACGATCTGTCGGATCTGCTAATGAAAATGTGATAAAAAAAATAGTCCTTTAGACTGACAGGCCTAAAGTAACGTGTGCTGAAGTATTGAAGGAGATATTTTAACAGCATTCCATTGTTATGTGTATAATCCGGCCAGAATTAATGTTACTAGTACTAGTGGAGGAAAATAGGTAGGTTTGCATTTCAGCTTCAATAAATATTTGGAATTTAGGGTTTACAGGAAGAAGACCAAACCTTATCCAACTTCCAAATTAAAGTAAAGGAAGGGATTTAATTAAAGTGAAATTAAATTGATAACCAGTAGCAGCCGAAGATACTACGGGTTGTGTAACACAGTAGGTAATAAATCAGAACCTTGGCACCGGCTCCTCTTCCAATTAAAATGAATCATTTCACGAACTCCTGCAACACATTTCCTTCCTATTATTCATGGGTCGACTGAGCCATTGTATTGGATTGCATCGCTATCAAAAGACCTCAAATCCATACCATAATAGGAATGCAACTTAAAGTAATACTACGCAGATACACATTTTTCATCCAAAACATTTAATCCAGAAATCTAGTCGTCTTACAATTGGCCAAGCAAACTCTGCAGAAAGTGGAGAAATATTATGGATGAAGGGGAAAGCATTGAAATTATTCCGGTTTCACTCACTCGTGTACTTTTAGTCGTTAGAATAAAGTGAGAGCCTTCTGTCCTAAGTTGATGATCGGATCGCACTCCTTTTGCATGTTTGGAAAAAAGGGCGACGAGCCCAAGAAGTTCTTTAATGTGTGTACCAAAAAAGAGGAGAAAGAGTCAAGACTTTTGGTTGGATAGTTTCCTTTTTCTTCATGCTAGTTGCTAGTAGTTGAATGAGAAGTAGAGTAACAAAAAACAAGGGGAAGACTATGATGGATGAGTTTTCCCTTTTGGAATCCAATGGACGGTTGTTTAGGGAGTAACTGAGCTCAATGAACAGCTTTCCTCAACCACCAACTAAAAGATAACATTACTTGACACATTTTACTCGCTTCGGTGCACTTGGTCCAAAAAGGTAGCGAAACACTGCGGGGACTGACTCAGAAGAAATTAATTCTATGAGAAGGAAAATAATACCATTCCATGTTAAAACTCGTCTCCCTTTCAGTTGACGGGGAAATATTTACTGTCAACTGTCAAAGAAATGTCATTGTCGTTTCTAAATTTGAAGGTATTTTTCGGCTAATTAATGTGAAACTTTTGATAGAAATTTAAATAATCAACCTCAGTTTACACACTTTTACATCCGTACTACTAGAGAGAGAAAGAGAGAGAGATTGGGAGACAAAATCCCACGGATGTTGGGAAATGAAGTTCTGGAAAAACTTAAACTCTCTATTGATATGCCGTATTTCCGGAAATTACTCCCCCGGGAAGTTAATTTTCAAAGCAAAAATTAATAAAACTTTTAACATGGGGAAGATAGGGAGACTTTTAATTTTTAATGTGGAAAGGATCAGGGAATTTTTTCGAGGGGGGAGTAATTTAGGGAGGGGAGTAATTTCCGGAAATACGGTAATCTTTAGTCTTTATGTGAAATTATTACTATTTATTAGTGAGAAAGCTCTCGCTAAAAGAAACAGTAGGTTGTCTTACGTTTTCATTTAATTTCTCCCCTTAATCTTACAATTACTAAGAACTCAAATTAAGTGTTTTAACCATAAACCAAAAACCAAAAATCTGTCAAGGGGTTTAGCATATTTATGAGGGCCCTCCGCACAATTTCTGCTAATCAACCTTTATTGATGAGACGTACGTATACATGGACAATTATTCCCTTGCAATTACAATTTACCAAACAATCAAAAAGCCAACCAGGCAGACCACTCAACCTGGATTTACTGCGGTGGATTGGTGTAATATTACAACCTCACTACTACTTACCACTTTATTATTTCTCCATGCAACCGGGATCGACTACTTTTACTCTCTCAAAAGCATCAATAAACCTAATTGCCAGCCAGACAGAGCCATCCACGCCATATAAATGTTAGTTCCGCTGTGGAAACTTAAAGGCAGGTATATTCATTCAGACTTTATGGAACAGACTAATAAAAATTTGGAGGATAACCCCCCAGAAGCTTGATAAGCTTTATACAATTGAAACTACCGCATACCGTAAGGTCAACTACTATTGTCTAACAAACTCCTCCTGGAGTGGTTGACCCAACTCTACTGTACTACTGGAATAACTGTACGCTCTATTTTGACAACATCAAAACCAAAATAAAGACGAGTAATCTATTAAGGGAACACTGTACATTTTAACTAAAAGGAAAGTGTGACTGGAGAGTGCTATGCAATCGTAAAACAAATAAATACTGAACAGACAGACGACATGTGTGTTCCAATTTATTCAACTCTCAAAGAGTTCCCATCCAATGAATCTCATATCCCTTAACTCATTGCTTTGTTAAATCCATGAAATGCCAATGCCAATGCAATTCCGTCCGACTTTCATTCATGTTTATTCTTTTGTCAGTGGAAAGCAGTTTGGAATTGCATAGCCGAATAACAGCCTCTCCCTTCAATACCTCGACCCTTTTTAGCAGTAAAGCCGTTTAATTGCACGCTAATATTGTTCGCAAGGTAGGTAGCAACCTGTTCGGTATTAAAAATAACTTTAGGGGGAGTAGAGATTGGAGTTTTATCTAGAAAGCATAGGGAAAGCATAGGATCCAATCTAACTTACGTAGTTGGAGAAAGCTAACAGTTTATTTATAGAAACTGTAGGGTTTGTTCAAGTATAAAAAGGGGAAGCCAAGGAAGTAAAGTCCAAGGGATGGAGGAGGAAGCTATCAAAATAAACTGAAGTTGAATTAATTCATTCATTGAAAATAGGGAGAAGAACTCGTTATTTGCTTTCTTTCCATTTTCCAGCTCGTCCGTTACAGAAGATGAATCCAAGTCGGTTCAGTTGTTTCTTTTAGGAGATTTGAAGTGTCGGTAAATAAGCAAATCTCTCATAAATAATATTATTATTGTTTAGTCTGTATAGTCAAGAGTAGGGAGAATTATGGAGATTAGTTAGGATGACTTTGTCTTGACCGAGGTGGTCAAATTTAATATACCGTATTTCCCGATTTAATTCCCCTGGGGAATTATTGTTTCGAAGGAAAAATTAGAAATTGTATTAACATGGACAAGATAGGGAAAATTTAATTTTTTAACATGGAAAGGTACTGGGGAATTATACCGGGTGGGGAATTAAATCGGGAAATCCGGTATATGGAAAGGTGAGCCCATTTCAGCAGTTTAGGGCAATTGGCTATATGCATGGGACACTTTGTTTATCACGGTCGAAATTTCCTTGACAAATTACTAAGGAAATGGCTGAAAAGTGGCTAATTTTTCCCTTTTCTCTGTGCATCACCAACTGAGCATTGTTTAATGAATATAAATGCAAATCACTCTAGGATTAACTGACAGATTGGAAACTTATGTGATAATTTTAGCCAGAGCCAGCGGCTTATAACGGCAATTTGGTAGTTGAGTGATCAACAAAAGTGGATGAATGTTATTACCGTATTTCCCGTTTTAATTCCTCCCCCGGAATAATTCCCCCCTACCTTTCCATGTTTAAGTCCTATCTGTTGTTAATAGAATTTCTAATTTTCCCTTTGAAGTAATAAAGCCCCAGGGAAATTAAAACAGGAAATACGGTACTTTTACAAACATTAATCTTTCCCTTATACTGCTTTATTTGATAGAAACTCGAGCGCAGAAATACAACATTCAGATCGAAATAATCCCTTGATAGTCTTAGAAATCTCCTTTTAGTTCAGTCAATTGGGCTTATATAAACGCTGTCTGTATGTAAAACACGAAGAAATGAAACCACACCGCTAAAGGTTTCCATACGGGGTACAACCACTAAATTAAAACCGATTAAATTGCGAAAAATCTCAAGTTTCAGGCACAAGTCCAACAAGTCAAATTGATATATGATCGGGTGAAAAAGTTCAAAAAATAAAACCCCAGGGTAGTAAGGAAATAAATGAAGAATCCACGAGATATTTATCTTCAATAAGATAAACGAGCAGTGGGGTCATTTTCATAAAACAATTGATTTGGCTCACATAGCTCCAGCATAACTCACAGGGAAGGGCGTTATTTCCAACTTTCAATCAAAAAGTACCTACGAAACCACGAGGGGGTATTAGGGGGTACAAATAACATTAAAGGGTAGGAGGGTGTGGCTGGGCAGAGCTTTCTTAACATGTAAAGGATATGGCCTGTCAGAAATACCTTGGAAGCTGCTGAAATGGGCCCACCTTTAGAAACATTAAATTTGACCACTTTGGTCAAGACGAGAAGGTTTCAAATGGCTAAAAATAATTACCGAAAAAGGATGATCATTCTTTTGATTTCCATGCCTACTTCTCTGTGTATGTATGGATCCTTTTTGTATCATTATATAATACATAGGAATAGTTTGGTAATCCATAACTAGGAAATAGCTTCTATCGATAGATAAACTACAAATAAAATATGATATTATTCTAAAAAAAACCTCTCTAAAAAATGTCATATTTCTTTCCCTTTTTTCTTTAAATAAATCAAACGGACATATAACTTTAGTTTTATGAATTGACTTGAGGACCAATGAGCCTTTGAATGGAGTTTTAATTCGATTAAAGTGTTCTCAATCCGTCATCCCACCAAGTAATGCACTGTTGAAGGATTTGTTATCGGGAAATGTATATTATACGAAGATAATATAGGTGGATCGTCCTATTCATGACATCCTCCTATACCTTGTACGTACCTCATTTGAATCCCTTTCCACATTCTGGCACCCTTCCAGCCTTTTTTACAAGTGTAAAAAACCCTGCCTAAGAATAAGTATAAACTTATATTATTATTGCAGGAATAAATCATAGAATTTAACCCAAGTAGGTCTAGAGGTATCTCCCTCCCATCCGTTTATATTTCTACAGAGTATATTTATTTATATTAGAATAATAATATGGAAGAAAAGGAAGTTTTTTATTCTTCTGGCTTCCGTTTATTAAAGTCAAAACCCTTTGTGCTTAAGTGAGTATAAAGTAAGCCAAGTGAAAGTACGCTGGGTGTTTTTTGGAGGATACTCACAAGTGGAACTTGAGCAGAAAGGAAAAAAGCACTTGGGTAATATCCGAATGTTGGTTACATTGTAAAAAGGAGTATGTTTTTGTAAAATTATTGAACAAGTGGAAGATATTGTTGTTATTTTATTACATTGAGCCAGTCAGTGCTGCTTGAGTGAATATAATATAATGTAGTGAGATAGAAATTGGGGTTGGTAGGAGGATTATGGAGGAAAGTATAGGGAAAGAGTGAATGGCAGAGGTTAGTGTGGTTTCTATGACTCTGAAGAATTAACATGACGTTGATTTCCTGTTGGCAGATTAATGTAGGTTTTTTATGCTCAAAGACTGAACCAATAATAAGAGCGGAAGTATGGAAGGGTTTTAAGTATTATTATTACAGGAATAATTCATAACTTGAGTTTATCATATTTTCATGAGTAGAGGTTGGTGGGTGGGTGGTTTAGTATTTATGGCCTTTTCTACACTCAAAAATCACAGGCAGGCCACATAAAGAGGGATAAATAAATAATAGACACACACAAATTACAGGATTATTTTAAGGATACTACGCACGGGAGAAAGGGATTCACGTACTGGATGGATGGATGGATGGATGGATGGATACGGATTCCATCCAACTATGAATGCATTTCTTAGCCGTGCTATTTAGATGTATACTATCCTGTGGAAACCTTATCGAATATTGAAAAAAGAGACGTTACTTTTGTGTTTGAAATAATTAAAGGATTATCCTTAAACGGCAGGGTTCTTTTCAATTAATTACATCCTAAACGTCAATAAACAAGTGAGCAAACGCTTGTTGAATGTTCGTTATGATTTATTCAGAAAGAACCAAATGGATTTCTTAGAACAAAAGCTTAATCTTCAAAAGCTCTACAAAGATGTTTTTCTGCTCAAGTGTAAAATGATAAAATGAACCTAGACAGACTGGATTCCCTTTTAACCAAATAGCCACAAACATATACTAACTTCCTTGGTATAAATAATTCATTTAATTTCTAAACAAAGTAGCAAAAGGGCGTGCCTTTTGCTTGGGTTAATATTAAATTGAGAATAATCTAATCTCTTTCCCCACTTCTGCCCCGCACTGTTCTTCACCTTTATTGGCTAATAAAGGTGTCGAATTATGAAGGAGTTGGCAGGGATGATGGGAATACCAGAATGGAGGAATCTGATTTCGACGCTATGTGCTTTTTTAACAATGATTGGGAGAAGGAATCACCGGAAGGATGCCAGAATCCTGCTAAAGTAACTCCTACGACTGCCGTAGTTCCTCAATACCAACACTGGGGAGCAAGTTGGGATGACCCGTATGCAGGTTGGGTTATTTCAGGATTTTTATTTTCATGGATAAATTAAATTATTTTGTTTTACTAAAATTCTCTATTGTACTTTTAGTTCGTGGGGAAAGGAACCTGGGACTTGCTAACCTGAAGGATACCAAGAAGAAGGCTAAGCGAAGGCTTCCTCAACCTGCTGATAGTTACTGAACGAACTTTGGATCTGAACTTTTGTAAAAGTGTGTGTATGTATCTATTTTCAACCCTGACTTATAAAATCCGTTAATATTAATTGTTAATGTATACATTTTGTCCAATTTTGTTTATTTGAACTCTGAATAATGAAGGCTGCAGAGGCTGATAAGGACATTGACCAAATGATTAACTATTATTATTATTAAATACGGTTTAATTCATTCATCCAATCCACTGAGGCTCATATTTCAAGTCCGCTCATGCTAATATTTCTTGGAGTTGGAGTAAATTAAATACCAGCAGTTTTTTACAAGGGTGGCTCATTATCCAGGATTTACTGTAGAGTTGAACTGGATCAGAACTGAATACAATTTGAATTGTTGCATACAATATACCTACCTTAGCTTTACCTCCATTTAGTAGACTCAAATCGGGGTTGAGTCCTGAACTTAAATGTCAGTTTCAAAGCATCTTGTGTTTTACACAAGTTGTATATAAAAAAATCTAAATAAATTACCTGAGGGATGAGAAGAGCCACAATAGCTGCACTCAAGGTAGATAAATTCAACCCTTCAGAAGAATTGGCCGAGTTTCCCAAAGTATTTCCCCGTAAAAGTTGAGGACGGCCACCAGTCCCAGTGTTTACGCTATCCGGTGGTTTTACCCCTCGACCGCCATGCATTCCCGAGAAAGGACAACTCATTTTGTCTGTTGTGGGTTCTGCAAATAAATTCAAAGTAATCCACATTTTAAAACATTATTCTCAAGAAAGTCTGCATAGCATAGCCTCTTTGTTGGTTTAGTGAACCCCACCCTAATAAATGGATCCAATCAACCTTCATCATCCCTTCTATCCTTCCCGATGTCAAACTCAACTACTTTTAAAAACCTCCAAAAAACACTAAACTCTAGTTTTCATGCACAACGGATAAAAAAAAAGTACACAACGGACCATCCGTCGAAATCACAAGCCTGCAATCATTCCCTATCACGTCAAAAGTAATCCTCATTGATAACTAGGACTTGAGAAACTATGAATGTGAAAGTATCTATCGATAGAATAACCGATTAAATAAGACCCATCCCATTTGGTTTCTCTATACTTGTAGTACTTGGTTACTGGAAAAGTAGTTAAGGTGCTGGGTATGGAGTCCAAGAGTAAAGGTGAAGCTTATGTTAAATGTTTAAGGGAGAGAGGAATAGTATCAGTGAGAGGGACAATATGACAAAACCAAAGATAACAATATTATCATCGTCATCAACCACCCGCTGCTGTTCTATGGAAGAGATCCTAAGTCTTCCTCCAAGTTAACTAACACCAGACAAGGCAGACAGAGATAAGTGAAGTGAGATTACACAAGTAACCTAATAAACTGTACAAGAAGGGTAATACACAACCACAACAACGTAAGATAAGATAAGGTAGGATATTGAGCAGAAATACATAGGGATTGAGCAAAGTAGAAGATGGGGAGAGAAAGGGCGTAAATTAAAGCAGTCATCTAATCCACACAGGGACAAGGTTGAGACGTTCATCTTCTTTAGATCGATGCAGTTAATAAGAGTACTTTAGTCCGAGTACTACTACTACAATAATAATAGTACAAGTACTACTGAAACTGGATAGGATGAAGAGAAAGTGTCAAAGGTTGATGATTTATTCGGGCTAAACCACCGTAAAGTTAGAGCCAAAAGTGAAACTACCAACTAACTATATCTACTTGAGAACGGGTAGTGAGAATTGTGGTAATGAGAGGATGGGGATACCGTATATCTCCAATTACAGCCTCTCTTTAATAGTTATCCCCTTCAGCGTACTTCCTTTGTGCAATTGCCTGCTAAAATTAAAAGTTGAAACACACAGGATCAAATACTGTATAGGTAGATACATCCTGGGCTAGATTTCGGGGGCACATGGTAGTTAGTTTGGCTGTTTTAGTAAATGTTCGTACTGACTGTGGCAGCATTATAGAATTGCTGTCTCTTTAGTCCTTGGCTTTAGTGATCTCTGTGACCACCGGCTCTAACGACATTTATAGAAGCAATAATAATAAGGACTGCGGCAGATAAGAACTTATGTCTTTTGATAATATTAGGGATACTTTCCTTATATGGATTAGGCTGTAGAAATAAAAGGAGTGAAAGGGTTTAGACTAGTTGCTACTTCGTGTAGGATTTATATGCATAGCTGTGTTATGATTTTAAGATTACATGGATAAGGTCTGGGCTCGGCTGGAGGGTTGGTAGGTTTTATGAACTATAAACGACCAGTGTTATTTTAAACAAGGAAAGGGTGATAAATCTCAGCTTAAGACTGGGATATTAATACCAGAGATCTCCCATCCGACTTAAAACCTCAAAACTTAAGTACAGTAAAGGATATAGTTGGTAAAACTAACTTCAAAGATCTTTATCAGCTCCTCGGCCTCGGTGTGTCAGTTGTTCTAGTAGGGAAAGTGCTTGTCTTCTTCCTATTATCATCAACACGACTTGGTTAGCTTAGCTCAGCTTTATTCCCTCTCTCTCTCTCTGGAGGAACCAATATTGTTTTATTGTATGACTCTACCTAGGGCCATTTTATATTAAGAACCCATCAACCGCAAGGATAAGGCACTTATCCAGCCTATCTTTAATGGACTGAGCTGAGGAAAGTAAACTTTAGCCTGCCTGATTTCTTGATGCCACTCTTTACATTTATAAATATACAGTTTCCATCCTTTCCTTTCTTGTACTTACATGTTGGAAATACAACCGACTTAAGTTCCCGTTAACCCAAGAATGATATGGAAGAATTATGACATATTTTACCAACTTAAGTCTCCCTTGAAGCTCCGGCTATTTAGAAACCGTTCAGAAATAACAACAAAAGGGGAAGTTTATAATGTAGAAACGACACTGATAATAACTAATAATAGTCCAGTGTTTTCTTTTTAAATTTAAATTGAAATAACCTCATCTTCCTCTACTTCCTTCTTTCCGTCTTATTCATACATTTTGATTTTTTTTCATACAAAATTCGCCCAAGCATCTAAACACCTTCCTTAACCTTTACTACTTACCCACTTTCACTTTAGAGAAAGCTGTAAATGTTATGGTCCATGTCATTATTCACTTTCATCTATCTAGTCAGTATAGTGGGTCTTTTAGCAGAGCCATAAACAACCTATTCTGATGCACCTATGCCATGACAATATTCAATACAAGATACGTTACAATAATTCCAGCTTGGATATAAATAAACCCAAGAATATATCTACAATATATCCCATAAATTCCCATCTGTATCCTGCGGAATATACCTGAAGCGTATAGTGTTTTACAGGAATAAACAGATTGACCAACGACTGGTATTGATGCAGGGCAAATATTTTTAATTTTTGGACGCGGGTGCGGGATGTACCTAGTGGAATTGAGGATATAATAAAGGTTTGGTCAAGATCTACACAACTCTTCGTTCTTTCTCTATGAATATTAGTCCTAGTAGGAGTAGGGATTCTTCTCATGTATCATGTTGGTAGAGAAATTCCCTCATTTATATGTAAAATATCCTATCATCTTATGCTTACTTTCCTATGTTCAATCTTGTATGCTGAATGGATGCACAGTGGGAAATAATGTATTACATTTATCCCAACTAACCCAAGATATTTATGACTCTCTGGGAAGGCATAAGTTTTGATCATAAAGTGAAAGTGTAAAGAAAGGGAAGAGAGCCCTCAGGAAGGCGGTGCTGTTGTAGGATTGAATGATGGAATGAACCTTAGGTAGGTAGGTAGGTAGGTGGAATCCAAAGTCTAGGCAGAAGACGAAGAAATTGTGTGAGATAATGAAATGGCCGATGGCAAAAAAGTTAAATCTTCCAAAGTGAATCCTTCATCCAAGAGAAACGACGTCTCATCCTTCTCTTTTTCAATCTTTAAGCATGTCTCGTCGTGTAGAACTCTAGTTGCTAATCTTCATGAATGATTAAGTAGGTGAAAGAGGCTCTTAATCTAGAGGAATATCTAGCTTTTAAACTTTCATAACTTATACCAAGTACTGGATACTGAAGGTTGAAGGTAGGATGGGATTAGTAGCTTTATTTCTCTCATTTTGTTGGAAATGTACACGTCGTTTTACGGGGAATGTGCATCCAACTCTTAACATCCTCTTCTTTCTTCAAACTGAGCATATCCATCTTGTAATTTTGAATAAAAAAAACCAGTAGGTTGGGAATTTAAGTCACGTTTTGGTAAAAAAAAAATTAGTGTAATAGTCGGGTTCAAGGAGTTTTTAATTTAAGCTTACTTTTTTGGGATGCTTGAAGTGCTGGACTAACTGGATATAATCCGTGTATATTTTACTCTCGCGTGTTGAATGATTTTATGACGGCAATTTGAAACATATGCAATTTCTACAAAAAACAGTTAATGAAAATGGGAGTTAATGGATAAGTTCATAACTGGATAGAACTCAAGACAAAGCGGCAGCAGATTAACAAGGATTCCAATGATACTTTGCAAGCTGTTGTAAAAAGTATCAGAATATTATCACCCTTTTTTGAAAGTTTGTCCTGGCCATTGCATTGTGAAATTTTTTTAAACCCAGTTTTAATAAATTTCAATCCAAGATGGTCCAACAAAACAAAGAGACGGAGGGGTTTGGTTTTAAACTATTCACATATTATCTACAAGTTGAACTTGAACAGATTCAGATTCAGATTCAATAGTTTATTTGAAAGGACAATAATATATAACATGTATACCACGTTTTTTCCAATATTAGGTCCTTGTGCGAAAAGGAAGCAAAATAATAAATGAGATTTACAGTCATTGAATTGTATTCATCATCCTAGACCTACTACTATATGTAACTTGATTAAGGCCGAGTGGCTACAGAGGTTGACAGGGAAAAGTAGCGAAGACTAGTCAAAAATACAATATCTCAATTCAATAAACCAAATTTAAATAAGATAAGACAGTAAGAGAATAAACCACCAAGTCTAAGACTTAAGAGGAACTCTGACCGGGTTCTGAAATAAAGTAAAAGAAATCCCAAAGGTTATCCCTGAGTTTATTCAACGTTCTGAATCCGTGATTTAAGAAAGCCCTGAGCCTGAATTACTAAATCTGTAACAAAACGTTACATTATTATATAAATTCATAGGAAGTAAGGTTAGGTGAAAAGGGAGGGAGGGGTACCTAGTTTACTTGACTAAAGTAAATTTACGATAGGGGAGTAATCCACACTATGTGAAATAAATCAATTTACTTCCACCAGATATTACTAAACTATTTATGGCTTTACTTAAGAAGAACAGAAGTTGTCCTTAAGCCGGTGTTTAGCATGCTGTGGGTGGCTTTATTAAGGTGAAATGTTCCCAGTAGCAGATGGATAGATAGTTAATTTCAAATGACGGAAAAGTCATGAATTAGCATACGTTCTCCCAGTACAAATTAGACGACCCTACTTTAACTGGCTAACTGGAGATAAGTAAATCTTTGGGTTGGAATAATGGTGCAATTGTAATGAATAAAATGACGGAATTTCTATTAATTATCCAGGAGTTTCTGCCAGCCAAGGGTGTGCACAACAAAGGGAATTGTGTATGCGAGCAAGGCTACCTTTTCCATCCATCCTCCTTTCACTTATCCATATTAGCTAACCAGTTTGATTCAATTTAACAAAAATGTAATTTGGAATAAACTGGAAACATTTTATAATTAAAAAAGTTTCCCATCATGCAAACAAAGCTCCGCTAAGTTTTGCATAGCGTAATAATTGTAACTAACACTAACTTATTCATCTAAGGATTCGTCTTTATCTTTATATTTGTAAAGGGAAACATAGTTAATAAAATGGAAACCTTTCAAACCCTTTATGAATCCCTTCTTTAATGTTCTATTCACAGTAAATTGTATAATAAAGATATTTGTCTATTGACCTAAAAACCTTCACCTTGAGATTTGCTCCAAATAAATTCCCTACTATTAATTTAGATGCCAGGGCCTACAGTATTGCTAAAGTTAATTCTTAAGGTTGCAATGACGCATGAATGATAAAAATCCAATAAGTTTAGGTACTTAATTCCATTTGAAAATCCGTTGTAAGGTATCTATCTATCTGGATATCTGATACAAATCTTAACGTTCATATTCCTCTTCCCTACCCCACTTGGCATTATATCTAGTTCATGCCTGTAAATATGTTATGGAGAAATGCAGGATTGTAAATAAAAAAAGGACGGAAGGATTCAGGAGGACTTTCGTCATCCAACTCTAAAGAAAGTCAATTAATTGATAGAGAAGGATGTTGAACTCCTCCCTGAGCATCTTTGGACTAAATTAAACCAGTGAATTAAAATACGTGAACTTCTTCTCTCTTCTAAATCTAGTAGGTATGTCTATTCAGGAAGAGTTGTAGAATCGTTTAAGCGTAAACTTGGTCTTATTTCACGGAGAAGTAAGGACATTTTAACCAAAGATGAGTTGAGCAGAGACCTAATTTGTTTGAAAAGAGCAAATATTACCTTCTTCAAAAGTTTGGAAAGGAGCCGTTGATATTACAAAATAAAATACAGGAAACTTGAGATTACAGCCACGGAGAAAGTATTTGGAATATTGTACAGTTAGGATTACTAAAATGGAACATTTGGAACATTCATGCATGTCTCCGTAAAGAATAAATATGATAGCAACTTCCCTTTGGGTAGGTTTGATAGGATTCTAGAAACAATTTGATGCAGTTTTGAGAGATTATTTTTCTACATACAAGGTTCACACTCTTTATCTAGATTACTATCTGGTAGCTACCAGTGAAAAGTTTAAGGATCGAGGATTTAAAGTGTGAAAGAAAGTTTTGAGGTTGGTGAACCTACGGATGATGGAATGAATGAAAAGGAGATAATTAATATATCTACCTTTATCAGTTCAAAAACTTTCATTTTCCAGACAGAATAAAATAGAATCTAATTGAAGTTTTTGGCGAGATTTCTCCAAAACTTGGAAATGCTTGAAGGGAAACGGCTTTGTGACATTGCAACTGTAACTTACTAATGTAGCCTTGCTAATGTTTTTCTGTCTGGATTTACCTCCTTATGTGGCGTTCTGAAAGTTATAATAATCAACCCTTTAAAATAAGCATCTTTTCTCAAATGGATCGAGTACAGAGTCTCTGCAGCATGTTTTATGGATAATAGCCAAAAACATGAGGGGAACCTTCAAGCATCTTGTTGTGGATCTCGTAGCTCGCTAATAAATAAGTGGCACCGTCGGTAGACGCAAATCAACTCTAATACTTGTTCGA
>JAQFZX010002455.1:0-18981 GCA_034682405.1 Hydroisotoma schaefferi | reverse complement strand
AACCGTCCGTTCCTGTGTCAGTAGCCCCAGTAAAAGCTAAACCGTCCGTTCCTGTGTCAGTAGCCCCAGTAAAAGCTAAACCGTCCGTTCCTGTGTCAGTAGCCCCAGTAAAAGCTGAACCGTCCATTCCTGAATCGGTAGCCCCAGTAAATGCTGAACCGTCCATTCCTGAGTCCTTAGTAGAAACATCTCTAGAACCCCAAATTCAAGGTCAGGAACCTATAAACCCAAACACCGACAAGCCTGTAATTTCAGGTGCAAAACCTGGAAAACCCCAAGCTCAAAAACCTTCAAAACCCCAAGCCGTCAAACCCTCTAAACCCCGTCCGGAATTTGGAATCCAGCCTAATAAAGACACACCTCAACAGGACAAAGATACTGCCCCCTCAAGCTTTATGGGTCAAGCGTCAAAATTCATAGCAAATATTCTCCAACCCTTGGAACCCTTGATGTTAATACCTAAGATCGGCTGGGATGTTTTTTCCATAACACTTGGAAACCTGTTCAAGCCAAGACAGAAAAAGAACAAAGTTGCATTAAGGTTGGAACTGGACGAGGACTGCATTGAAGACCTCGTTAACTCATCTGGAGACTATGATTTACTCCGAACCATCAGATCATCGTTCGAAACAGCATCTTATGCATGTTCTGATGAGTCCTCCAATAAATCCTGTTCCCAACTTTGTATTTCCAGTGGCTTTGATATGGGGAAATGCGTTGATGGACTTGAGGGTGGGTGCGTTTGCGGGGTTGAGCCTGAAGGGTCTCATAGTAAACTGGGTAAGTCAGCGTTTAAACCATAAGTAAATGCAA
Organism: Hydroisotoma schaefferi; assembly: GCA_034682405.1. Lineage (NCBI taxonomy): Eukaryota > Metazoa > Arthropoda > Collembola > Entomobryomorpha > Isotomidae > Hydroisotoma > Hydroisotoma schaefferi. The sequence continues at coordinate 18,168 of JAQFZX010002455.1, read as the reverse complement.
TCCTTTAAAAATGCTTCATTAGACAATTAACATGTCTAGGCCTAGTGCTGACCCGTTTTGAGCCGACCCTTGACATTGCAAGATCCACATCCCCAGACACTTTTGACTTTGACAACTGTGAGGATTGTCGGTGCTCGGCAGAATGCAAGAAATCTGGAGCTTATGTCGGCTACTGTGGAGATACTTGCTACTGCGGACTACCCTGGCATGATGGAAGTTTGACTTTTTAAACAAGAGTTGTCAGAATAATCATCAGCAACTTTTTATAATTTTAGAGTATTTATTTCCACAAATGTTTATTTATTGATTCTTCCATCGATCATACATACATTTTATTGACAAATAAAAGAGTTATTTATTTTTATTCCTAAATGTCCATGCTGTTTCCTCCCAGAGTGCTTATTTAGAATTAGCATATTCTTCATCTCGCGACTCACGCATGAATGCATTTGTGGGAACATATCCACCAGGCTCGAAACATTTGTCAATCCTGTCCAGCTCAAGTCTTCGCAAATACTCTTCTGTCTTATCTTTGGAAATGCCTTTCATTTCATTGACTAGGCCTTGGATTTGTGATACGATTGGAGAATGATAAGCTTTCTCGTTTCCAAATCCTCTCATCTCATCCAGGAACATGGCTCTGTCTTTGATTTCACTGTACACTGCAATAGCATCATATTACTCACTCAAGATCCACCCGTAAAAACTGTACTGTCTGATTCCAGACATTTCCATAATGCTAATCACAAAAACCTTACGTTCCAAAAATCTTTCATGCAATATGGATTCCTTTGATTTCCGTGATGATTCAGTGGGAAATAGTCCTCTAACTTTGGGACCCAATGAACCACCGTTCTTATTCTGGATATCTTTAGGGGGAGGGTCCTTTCCGAATGCCATTCTATGTGCGAATCGTACCTTTTCTTGTTCCTTATCAACTACAGTTTGATTTGCATTTTTAACATATAAAAACATTTCCATATGTTAAGTTAAGGTAAGCATTTAATTCTGAGCATGTCTCACAAGGAATGTATCGTCGGACGCGGACCACAGTTGGATCCAACTCCCCTGAAGATCTTATTGTTTCATAACTTCTGCGACCTCCGGGAGGAAAGTATGCCCCCTTCAAGTTTTAAAGAGGAAATTGGTGGATTTTAGATGAAATTGTGAAGTTAGTAGATACTTTTAATTGCATAAGGAATATATTATTCTCATACGAACCGTCATGCAGGCGTTCCCCTTGGAAAAAGGGAAACGGTTCAAATTATTAGGACTCAGTACTGGAAGTCCCATTGATCTGGCCCGTTCTGCATGCTTATGCTTGTACAATTGCTGACGGTAAATGTCACTAGGTCTTGATGGAAGGGGTTTACCACTCCGTAGTAAAGCTTGGAATCCAGATTTCTGGGTGGAAGTTAGTCGACTTTCGCCCATGCAATCTGGTAATGTTGGAAAATTGGATAAATGTCTACTATTTATATCAAACATTGGTTGATTAATTATTCTTTATTGGTTAATTTTATAATTCCGTACGTTTTACAAATTCCTGAGTTTGAGTACTGTAATTGAACTTGGGGACCGAGAATACAGAGGTACTCGGACCATCCTTGGGGGATTGGCCATTTGATAGAGGCATGTAGTACGAAAGATCCATTTTCGAGGGGTTAGCCATATAGTTTGAAGATGTATTAAATGTTTCTGAAACGCTACGTGCAGTTAGTATGATGTGGAATAATCCTGCAGGAATTTTAAATTCTGTATGAAGATATCGATCAAACTGACGATTTTCGCAAGGAGTTCTGGGGGTTCCAGTTCTCATGGCAAAAGCTTTAAGAATGGTTTCCTATCTTCAAGTAGAGAACATTAGTTTCCCCTCTGGTATTGACCCAAGTCAATGGTGATACTAATACGCCTGTGGAAAGTTAGAAATTACAATTGAGAACAGTATTTTCAGACTCAATGGGTCAACAGAGAAGAGTAGAGCGATTTTATTCCGTGCTTTACTTGCCATAAGTTACTTAATTGTAGGAGTCGTACGTAAGTTAAAATTATGAATTCGGACACTGCTACGCTTCTATTACCTTACAGATCTTTATATTATTATATATTATATTACTAATTTACATTATTTATCCTTAATATTAAGCTCCACTACAACAGTTATAACACACACTAATTTTTAAAAAATAGCAGCTAAATATAAAAAGCCGTATATGACTAAAACCTACAAATAAATTATTCTAATGAGCCATCCACTACAACAATTTGGTAATAATGTGGTACTACCACTTCATCTATTTTTTGAGTCTGTTGATCTTCAATACTAACTAAATCCTGAGAATTATCTGACATGGCTACTAAATCTTCATTTAATCCTGGCAAGTCCGCTTCATTCTGCTCCACCCGTTGAGTCAGTATCTCCCCAGATTCATCCACAATTACTGACTGTAGTTCAATTTCAATATCTTTTGAGCCTATTTCTCCTCCCACTTCGACCTCAACAACAGAATTTTCATCAAGCTCACTTTCATCTATATCCATTAAGGTTTCGTCCCCCTCCTCCAGGTCCCCACCAGTTTCGTCATTCGGCAGCGTTTCCGGTTTCTTAGAATTAGATTTCTTGTCTATATTTTTCTTCCTTATGATCTCCTTTCGTTTTTTGTAATATTCTGGTGGGGCCTGTAGCCCTAACTCCTTCCAATGAAGTCGTTTCCTATGCGATCTGAGATAAAGCTGCATGATGAATGTTTTCCCACAGTATTCGCAAATAAAAGGTTTCTCTTTGCTGTGGATTGCTTCATGTATTTGAAACTGGGATCGCAGAACAAACTTCTTATCGCACACAGAACAGGTAAATGGATAATTTCCTTGATGCTTCATTTTGTGAGCCTTGAGAGAGTTTGGGAAGCGGAATGTAGCAGGGCATTCACCGCAAGCAAAGTTCCTAGCAGTAGAATGCTGTAGCATATGACGAGTCAGCCAGCTTTTCTTCGCAAAGCCTTTACCACACTGATCACAACAATGCTTGAACGTTCCATTGTGCACTTGAATTATGTGACACCTCAAGGCATCCCGTCCTGAAAGTACTTTACTGCAATACTCACATCTATTATTGTGGGTCAATTCATAGTCTGGATGAGCAATGGTTTGGTGCTCTGTCAGTGCTTTTTTCGAGAAAAATTTTCCGCTATCACAATATGGACATGGAATAGTTGGAAGTTTGCCGGTTTCATGCTTTTCCATGTGCATCTTCAAACTTGACGGGCGATGGAAGCCCTTGTTACACACGGTGCATGGAAATTTCCAAGTCCCTGAAAACGATTAAACGAGGAACTTTTTAGTATAAACAGTGTGTAAATATTTTAAGGGGACTAGACGACTAAATAATACGCTTCACTGCAAAAAATAACCGTATACTTACCGGTATGCCGAGAGCGATGCCTGTCTAGGCTATTTCGGCCAAGATAAATCTTTTTACAAATGTCACACTGATACTTCGGATCTCTTCCACCAGTAGCATGCTCGAAACAATGAGTTTTCCATCTATTAGAATTACTAAAAGCTCGGTCACAACCTTCTACAGTACACTCGTATGGTTTTTCCATCCCTATAAAAGCAAATGAACTGAACTTTAAATCCAACTTTAAATATTCATAAAAGTATAAAAATACGCTGCACCTACCCAAGTGAACTTTTCTCGTATGTATTTTTAATGTGAATTCATTTCTCAGTTGTTTGTTGCACTCTTCACAAGTTACATAATCCTTTCTCCGAATTCTGAGAGTTTTCTTAAGTTTCTTGGTTCCAGGAGCTTCTACCCCCTCATGTTGAACATCCTTCAACATACTTGAACATCCTTCCTCGATGACTCCAGGAGCTCCTTCCACCTTATCTTGAACAGCCTTGAACATCCTTGAAAATCCTTCCTCGACGACTCTAGTGCTACCACCAATCTTCCGCGACTTCCGCTTTTTAGTTTTAGTTGTACTACTATTTTTTAAATTACTTTTTCGTGTTGCTCTTTCCTTCAAGGATTCACTACTATCTTCAATCATATATTCCGGTTTAATCACAATCAGCGATTCAAAGTCCAAGTCTTCCTCATCATTGTCATTTGCAGGTTGCCATTCATCATCGCTTCCACCAACCATCTGCCCAACTTCCTCCATTTCCTTAACCTTGGCACCCAGATTTAATGTCCTGACTTCAGTTATGATAGGAACTTGTTTAAAATTCAACGTAAGGTTGCAAAGTTTGTCTAAATCCAATGGGGTAAGCTTTACACTCAATTCCTTATCAATCAAAGGCTCCCCCCTTTCATTCCTCATCTTATCCAATATAGCCTTATCCTTGGATTTCCTTTTAATTGATTTCCGCTTTGCCACAGGTACAAGCTCCTGTCTCTTTACTCCACTCGCCTCTTGTTCTTGCAATACTGAAACCAAAATAGATAAACGGTTATTCACTTGACTAAATCACAATAAATTACTAAAAATAAATACTAAAAAACCTGCTCACCATCAATAATCTGCTTTCTAAAATAATTCTGCGGGTCTTCCTCCCTCTTAACTACAAAAAGCTCTTCCAAAAAGCAGCGATCGACTGCAGCGTCGTAAGAACGCTGCAAAAGGTCTTGAACCTCGTTTCGAAAGCTGTCAACAGTGATCTGTAGTTTCTCCAGGGTGGCCATCGTTTGGGCGATTTTTTGTACTTTTTTACAACATCCGATGCAAAATGGGAATTTGAATAGGTCATCCTCAAAGTTTGGAAGGTGCAGGGCTTTGCAAAAAACTAGGGATTCCTCTCGGGATATTCCACGTTTGGAGTATTTTGATTTGTACCTGGCAGGACCCAACGCTTTCCCGATCGAAAGGTCACAAACTAAACAACTGTTACCTTCTTCTGGTGTGGTCATTTTAAGGGGTTTTTTTAGGGATTTATGCAATTCCAAAATATGCTGCGATGCTGAGACGCTGCGACGCTGCAAGCGTCGATGGGAAATGCTACGTTTTAGCTTTTAATTTTTAGACACTTCTGAAATTCTGAAGTTCTGAACAGGAAATGACAGTTATGCAAATGCAAAGTCATTATTATGGTAATTTATTTTAGAATATGGCATCCAGTTTTCTAAAAAAAAGTACGGATTTCTACAAAAGGCAACTTTTAACATTTTTTAAAATGTTAAAAAAGTTATATTTCTTAATTTATAAAAAAGTTGGGTGTTTTTTTTCTTTTTTTGGATGGTTCTATGAGGGCGCTATAGAAGAATGTTTGGGGATTTGGGGTGGATTGCGTAATTCCGTTGATGATTGAGCTTTTTATACCGTTTGATGCATTGATAATTGCGAAGATAGATGTTCGGATTTCGAAAGCGTTTTGGAGGATTAATAAGCGTTTTTAAGCGTATTGGAGGATTTATAAGCGTTTTTAAGCGTATTGGAGGATTTGTAAGCGTTTTTAAGCGTTTTGAAGATTCGTAGGCATTTATAAGCGTTTTGGAGGATTAATAAGCGTTTTTATACGTTTTGGAGGATTGATTTTAAGCGTTTCTTAAGCATTGAAGCGTTTGAATTTGGAACGTGTAGGAAGTAGATATGAGGCACTTGCTCGTGTGAATGGTGTAGATTGTTCATAATAGAATTATGTAAAAAAAATTACTACCACTTTTAGACTTAAAGCTCAATAACTGTTTAATAAAGTTTGAAATATCAACCTGATTCTGTAGATACGTAGGTAAAAGCTTAAGCTTTCTAAAATTGAGTGTTGTCCAATCTAAATAAGACATAATAATAAGACAGAAACCATTAATTAAAAATATTCACTGATATTCCACCTCTTTCTAAAAACGCGATGGCAGTAGATGATATCTGGAAAAAATATGATAAATAAATCAAGCATTAAAAGTAAAAAGTATAATGTATATGCTAAAATACTAATTTAATAATCCTATGACCTCTTCATACCTCCTCTGCCCTTACTAGGTCAAGGGATTTGAGAGACTTTAAGCATGAGATTCCATAATAGATTGACGCATCGGTAAAGTGGTTAGAATAGTCTGACCACATCTCCACAACTAGTCTTTGTAGATCTATATACATATGCATAATTTAAAAATGTTCTTATTAAAACTGCTTATCTTAACCTCATCTTATCTTAGTAACGGATACTCACTTTGTAAATTACCAACGCAAGGGTAATCCAGCAGCGTATCTGTTTTTAGGAACGGATAAGCTGAAGCATCCACCCCTGTAAAGCCTTTGTCATTCAATCCTCCATGAGATATCAGATGTAACTCAAGCAAACTACTGCTAAACCCTTCCCCATGATGTGCGAATAAAGTTTGCAGCATATCATTATTAACTCGTAATTTTAGTCTTTGTAAATTAGGAAATAATGTCTGGATTTTGTAAACGCATTCATCTCCGCCTGCCAGTGGGGGCTCTATGTAAAGTTTTTCTAGTACCGGATGTGGATAAGATGTTATCGGAGTATTTTGCAAAATATCACAGTCAGGAAGACTACTGTAGTATCTCAGCAGTACTTGTAATACTTTCAAGTTTGGTAAGAACGGTAAGAATTCCAATGAATGGATCATTCCGTCAGATATTTCTAGAAATGTGAGGTTAATCAGGCAAGAAAGTTGGAGATCGATTTCCCGAAAACGGTACGTTTGAGGTACTCTTCGTAGACGGAGAGTTCTTAAGGTAGGACTTATGGATGAGATGAATTCATTAAATAAGTCGGTTCTTAGTAATGGACTGATTTCCAAGTGGAGGTTGGTCAACGAAAGTTCAAGATCTGTTAAAAGTTCCACTTGACGATCATTCGGAACTATAGGATAGTCATCTCTAGAGTAAAAAATAAGGGGATGTGACAAAAAGCAGAGTCAGTTTTAAACAAGTTTTAGCACTTCTTACTGATCCAAAATCTCCAACTTCGTCAAATGATTTAAAACCTTTCGTGTCCCTTTAATTTCTTTCCACGTCATTAAAAGCTCCGTAAGTTCCATGTAAGATAAGCCTACGAGGCTGATGTCCTGTGGACAAGTACAACATTTACAACCTTAAGCCTCGTCCACCTTAACTATGGAGTTTGATAGAGAAAGAATGGAAAAAAGTGAGGAAATACTCCCCACAAATTACTTGTAAGTTGGGAAACTTAGTCAAAAACTCTTCCCTACTTAATGGAAAACTAGACCCTGAAAAAACTTCGTCGGCATGTTCCACACCTCCAAAACTTTGAAAGTTTTCCACAAAAATATAGCTAAACGTTTTTAAATTATAATTAGTCTCCAGTTTGCATGATACTGGCAACTTTCCTCTTCCAAAGTCCTCAAGAAAATGCCCTGGACCTTCTTTAACTATAAATTTGACCCTTTCCAGTCTTCCGTTGTCTAAAATGTATCTCATTAAACTTTTGGCAAAGCGTGTTTTTAATTCAAGTCTTAGACTTTTTATGCACTCTTGAACACACTCCCAAAATGTTTGGAAGACCTGAAAAATAGCATCAGAGTCAGATCCTTCATCATCCAACTGCAAATTGTAGTTTTCAAATGGACTATGCTGGAAAAAATCTCCAATTCGTAGCAGATCTGTGAATTGGAGTAGTTTCATGCGATCCAATGTAATCAATGCTTCAGAACAGAAGCCCATTTCTAGAGCGAATGAATTCCATTCTTTGCAAACGTTACGACAAACCTTCCAGTCCCGAAAGTCCAAATGCTTCAGGACTTGTCTCATGATCTTGGAATTTTGAATTAAAAAATAATAAATATATATTGAAGAAGCAATAAAGAATTAGTTTAAAACATTCACGTAGTCATATGCAATTACCAAATGGTTGAACAATGGGAAAGGTTTGAGGTCTTCTGTCTCCATTTGCGAATCCGTATTTCTAAACCTCTTTTATTAAAACCTTTAAATAAGGTTTAGTAGTAGAATTTTTAATTAAAATACTGAGCAAAAGTAGCTATAATCTAATCTGTAAACCACAAAAAGCTCGGAAGTTCCTCAGCTGTGGGATATATGCCTGCACGTAAATACCATGGACATTTACTGCTACGGTAGGGTTTCTAAACTCTTAAACTACTAACTATAATAATTAGAGAGAATAGTGTGGATTGTGGAATAGTTTTTTTTGCAGCGAGCGTCTATATGCGGTTTATTAATAGCATATGTCATTAGCCATGAGAGCTTATGCTCTGACTCTAACAAATGTGTTAATAGACTTTTTTGACTGAAGCATTTATTTATTGTAAGGACTTGCATAGCATGAAATATTCAATAGCGCACGAACAAATAAATGTTGGAATAGTTTATTACTAGTTGCGGTCAATTTATTATTCCTCTAAAATATCATTTTTGCGAGCTACAATAATGTTATATTATTTTTTTCGGATCCGTTCCGATTACAATAGTAATCTGAGGTTGAGACATTTCCCACTTGTACTATAGTATAGTATGTCTTTCATGCAACAAGGTATAATTTTGCTAATCCCTAGAAATAACAGTAACAAAAACTACAAAAAAACGCAATAGATTGTGGTGGAGAATAAATAATTCAGGTATATTTTGAAAGCATCCCTTCGTCATTCAGATATACATTATCTTCAATTCAAGATACTTCATATTAAATTAATTAAAATTAAATTAAAGACAAACTTGTACACCTATCATAGCAGCCTCCTCCCACCAAAGAAACCTAGAACCTCCAAAGATAAGAAAGTACAACTATCATAAAGTAAAATAAAAGTTGTCAAAAACAGGAAGCGCTTCTACGAGTCAAGATAAACCCTAAGAATTGCATAAAACAATCGAATTACCTACAGTTGAGAATACCAAATAAACACTAAGGCTTGAAGGGGTCTCCTTCCACATTAAAGCCATTTAAGCACACCTTTAAACACTTACTCGAGTGTCAAATGTCAACGTGATGATTCTGACTAATCGTAGACAATATTTCATCATCTTCATCATTTTCTGAACTACTGCTTCCACTCTCACTACAACTACTACTACCACTATCATCATCAGGATTATCAATAATCTTATCATCATGAAAAACATTTCCTATCTTACTAAGATCAGCCCACGTTAGCAGATAATCATCAGAATAATCTCTACTCCCTCTCCTTTCTAACCTAGAACTACTACTCCTATTGCTACAACTACAAATAATACAACATTCTATTAAATTATCCTTAGAACAACAAGAAATACAATGAGCATTAGCATCAGGATTATCATAAGAGTTATTATCCTTATTTGAACTGCTATTTGCCTGCACCCTTAGCTCGTGAAGCGAGTTTCTTCTTGAACTTGACAATGAAGATAACACAAATGGCAATGACGACGATGGGGCTCCCTCATCTACAACTTCTACTTCCACATCCATGCGATGCTGATGGTGACTGCTTACGAACAAGATTTGCATTTCCGGTCCAATTTGACATTGAGATTTAATCATCCTCAGTTTTTGTTGCTGAGCTTCCAGCCCATGATTTACTACTTGTTCTAATGGTAAGTGTTCAACTTGTTGCAATAGATCATGTCTTGATAAAGATCCACGATAAGTATTCCTACTAGTCGGTGTATGAATTATATCTGAGTCAGACTTGGACTTGGGTTTCATGTCTGAGAAATTCCCATAAATTCTAAGATATCGTTCCACCTCTGCAGTATGGGAAGTTGTAGCAGCTGCAATCGCTGTAGGATTATTAACGTCTTTATGCACAATTGCGGCTTCTTCCTGGTCTTCTGGTTCTTCATCGCTGAAAGACATGTCTGCGCCTGGAGGAAAGAAATAATTAGGTAATTTCAAATACTTGTCGATCTATGCACGATTAGTTACAAGATAGGACATTTTTTCCCAGAGAATTTGAAGAATTGCTAGAAAGCCATATTTATCTAGACTATATGTATGTCTACGGGTTTTAGTAGTTAACCAAAGGTTTAATAAAAAACTTGGAAATGGAATAGCGTGGATTTCAATGAACTCACCAGAATCCTGACTGGGCTTCCTCGGGAATTCCAAACCCTGCAAAATCTCATCCTCCATGATAATCCCGTCCCCGTTTCCTTCTTCGATTGGTAACATTTCATGCCTAACAATGTCAATCTCATTCCTTCTTTCTTCCCCTTTACCCATTTGACCTAAGGTCATTTTTCTTACGGGCCTAACATCCCCATTTCTACCCGGAACGTCCCCCGCTTGATTTACATTATAACTTCCCAGCTTACTCAGCTTCATCTTGAGCTTAAATCTATTCAGTTCATCGAATCCTACGAAAGTATCTCTTCTCAAGTTGTAACCACTACTACTCCCACTTCCACTGCTTGCATTACTGCTGCACGGAGTTAGCTGGGACTTTACAGTACTTATTCCACTATTACTATCTTCCGAAGTCAAACTCGAATTTCTACTACTATTTACACTAACTAAAAGTTTATCAGTCTTCGGAGTTAAAATATCCCTGAGCTCCCCATTAACCCCACTATTATTCCCTATCCCATTACTCATAGAATTGGCCCGTTTCTGCCTATTTCTTCGACGCTTCTGGGGCCTAAAAACCTTCCACAACTGATCCCTAATGTTCCTATTAAGAAATCCGTAAAGGATTGGGTTTAGAACTGAAGAGAGTGCAAATAGGATGTCATGACAGATGTAAAATAGCATTGGGGTGTGGTCCAGTTTAAAGAACAAGAGGAAGGATATCGGAGCTTGGGTCAGGATCACAGAACCAATCAATAGTAGAATGGTACAAACGGTTTTTCTCGGAGAGTTGTAGTTTTGCTGAAGGTAGCGTTTCCACCTCAGTTTGGCACGGGTAAGTCTTTGCTTATCTTTCGTAGGTCCGCCAGTGCTGCTCCCGATAACCTGACCTGGCTCTGACCTTGTGGAACTTGTGGGGCTGGAAGCTGTCCACTTTGACTTGCCCATTGTGTGGGTGGTTCTGAGGACATGTAAAATTTAAAGGCCAAGTAATTAATCAATTTTTCATCACCCCTCAATACCAAAACCTCTGCAAGGTGATGGCGTGTTAACAATTGGGTTTACAAGGCGCATCTCAATTACAAGATGACCACGTCTAATTGGCCAAATCCACCTTCGAGCCTAAAAATGGACTGACCTCATAAATTGTCGAAGAGTAATTATTAGGACTTGAATGTGTGATAAGGATTACAAGACAACTGGCTGCTAGATATAGTATAATGTAGCTGAAAAGTCCTTGTCTTGCTTAAACGGAGCACTTATGCATTAACAAATACATGGGATGGACTAACAAAATATGTATGATGTTTAGCTAGTATTTTAAGTTGCTTTTTCCTTCATGTCTACGACAAATCACGGAGTACTTTATTCATCTATTTTCATATGCGTATCAAGTCCTATTGTGTGAGTTTTGTTGATAATGGTTGTCGATTGATTCACAGATTCACACCTTTTAATATTTATGGAGCATTCTTTTTACACGCATTAGTGTAACCGACAGTAGAAAGATGATCATTCAGCCTACAGCTATAAATTTAAAATTGAAATGTTGATTAAAAGCTTTAAGAGTGTTTAATCCGTAACTCATGTACTACACGTTGACAAGTAATTAGTGAATTTGTTTAGCTTGCATTTTGCATTAAATGACAGGGACAACGCTTCGTCATCGTTTGCAAACTAAAATATTAATCTCCTCTTTGACTATCGATTTGGCTACCTCTAAAAGACTTATGATTATGGCCCACTACTTCTCCATCCATACTTAGAAGCTTAAGGTATCCATTCAATTGTCTTTAAAGACATTACAAAAACTGAGTTATCTAATTATTAATCTTCCTAGATGAGAGAAGGAACAAAGAGCTTACATTAAATATGTCTTATAAAGCTTCTTAGGCTAATTATATTGCTGCATGAAACTTTACGAAACTTCCAGCCTAAGGGAATAATTTACTTGTCTCACTCTCGTAAGTGACCTTTGATTTCGTTATAGTTTAGCATTGTCAGGAACGTTGTACTTATAATTTCAGGCAAACCTACTACCTGACTGAGGATAAGGTACTTATGCCACTTGCAGAGTTAAATGAAACCGTAAACTTGCATGTGGTTCTTTTTTGTAGTGACCATCAGTTTAAAAACGTAAGTTATAATATTTTAGAGTTTAATAGGTGTGCAGGCAGAGGTAAGCCGATATTGCCAGATAAGCGAACCGGAAGTACTCTGAAAAACACATGCTATCCTAGTTCTGAATTTTTGGACATAGTTTTTACTGATGACAAAGAAGGCATGGGGTTTCATAGTTCAACTTTGTAAATATATTAGACTTTATAGCACTAATTGCTGCAAAGAAGGCTTACCTGATGGTATTAGAATGCTGTCTTAAATTCGCCATGAGGACCCAATGAAGTAGGGAATTAGATGAGGTCATCCGAGATGACCCTCCATTACTAAACCATCCTCTGTTGATCGGCTGACCTTGTACACTCGAGTGTACTGAAGAGGGCCAATCCGAGGATATACTGGGTGGGGATGAATTGACGCTGAACTGACCGATTTGAACTTTCTGACACTTTTCTTTGGCAATCTGTTAAAAATATTTGGGGAAATTGTACAGGATCCATTCGAAGATTAATAATTATAGAGTCTAAACCACTTAATCCCGTTCTCCTCACCGAGAAAATGTGCGAATAGCAAGTGATCATCACGGCCAAAGCTACGATTGTAAGAAGGGTAAAAACTGCTGCAAAGTACCAACGCAAAAGCCCCACAGGGACCAGAGTATTTGCACAGGTAATGGTTCTAAAAACATTACAAGAAGCTCGTAAAAATGTAATTATGTTTTCAAAATTAAATTAAATTTTGTAACCTTTTCCTACTTGGTATCGAAGAGCGAAGGCGGAATGATAACAAAAAACGCTGCAACTATCCAGCTTAAAGATATCGCTGTGAAGCATCGTTTGGGGGTAACTATTGATTTATACTTCATAGGACGAGCTATTGTAATGTATCTGAGATATTTTATCAAAAAGTACATTCAAACGGATGATAAGATACTTATCTTTAAAAGTATTCTGAAACAAATGTCCTAGTCTTGCTATATATGTTTTCTAAGCCTCTTCTGCATACAGATCTTACCTTTCTATACTAATTAAGGTAACGGTAATCAAAGTGCTGATAGCAACTGCAAAGGTGCAGTACAGTAATATTAAATCCAATACTACGGGTAAATTTTCATAGCATACATCACCCGAGTGTCCCAAAGTCCTTGTGGATAGCTCGGAAACCCCTTCATTGATTTGAGATAAGGCTGAAACGGTTGAGATCACTAGGCTCATCAGGGAGACCAGTAAATGAGAAAGACTGAGACTGAACACAAATCTGTTAGATAAAACGTAACATTTTGTATGGTATACAAGTTTATCACAACTCGTATTTCCCATTCAGTTAATTTCAAGGGGACACAGCAAGTATTCCAATGATGGGTTACAAAACATGTAGCTAGTCAGGGGTTCATTTTTAAGGGAATTAAATAAGGAAATCAGGTAATTTTGTAAGATTTACTTGGACTAACCTGCTGGAGGGAATCCTCATGAGTGATTTCCTCCAAATGGTATAGACTATAGCTCCATTAAAACACACCGAAATTACCTGTAACGTCTTTGAAACAGACGTAAGAACAAGGGGCGATGAAGTTTCCGCTAAACTTTGCATAATGCAACTGGTTCTGCTCCAATTTTAATTCACTTCACTGGGAAAAAATATGCAGCACTCCTTGAGTCTATTTATTTATGCTATATTTTTAGTCTCTTAAGACTTCCGGTTTGAAGTAGTAGTGCTCTCGGAGGTTTAGTTGTGATTGCATTTGCTGAGGCCATATTTTGCACTGACTCTTCTATGCATAAAGACATTAGACTTTTCTTCACAGATCTTCCCTTATTACTTCTCATTTTTACTCATTTCAGCCTGCCTATACAAAAGATAAGCAACATTTATAACATTATTATCTGAAGAAAATAGCAAGCGTTATTTAAAAAAACCTGTGTTATGCAAAGCAGATTTTCTGGCATAGTCATAATCTTATTCAACGGCTTTACCTATGCGAATATCATTGACAAAGATCTTTGCAATTAACTCTTTGTCATTTAAACATGAATTGTTACGAGTTCTTACCACCTGCTCAAGAGGTCAACATTTATGTATCTAAAATGCGTATCCACTACGCATTGTTTTTCTCCAGTTAGCTTACGTTATCATCTGTTGTCTTTGATTCGTAGAGTCAGTTTTTTATACCAACCCACTACTTAACTTAATATGCCCAGACAGGTTGGCACATTTAACTAAAGATCAAACTAATTACACCTTAACCATATACTCATTTAGTAGCCCTTGGCTCTATTCGTATGCCTTCTCAAGTAAAATCCATACCCCAAACTTTCATTACTGATACGGGCTATTAATTGGAGGTATACGGCAGTACTTTTAGGATGGGTTCAACATTCAAGCAAAAGCAAGCCTAGATTCTATCCGGAAGTAATAGTTGAACTAACAAAATAGCTCCTACTCAAGTACAATGAAGGTATCCTTTGATCGTTATCTTAACACAACGCACGTTTGTGTAGTTGTATAAATTAATAGCATAATAATTTTTATCCAGCAAACTTACTATTGTGATAAGATTTTCTTCAAAAAAATCATTTCAGAGATTACATAGATTAGTCCCCTTTCTTTTGCGGTCTTCCATATTTTGTCAATGGCTCTTTTTAATGCAGTAGTAAACAAAACAATAACCCTATGATAGACAGCCTTTTCTATACTCACAATACTAATGATGAACAAGAAACCTTCATACGGCATAATGACAAGAAGCTACGCAGTGACATTCGAAATAGGTTTGTTTAGGCCCATAATTTTGATAATTCTATCTTATAAATATGCAGATAACGAAACAGTGATATTAAAGCTGTCAAAAGCTAGATCAAAAGCCCTGAACTTCAAAAGTGTACTGCTTTTATTATCCCATCAATGACAAATGAGTTGAATGTCATCATTAGCAAAAAGTGTGTAGTAATAGTAAATTTAAATGTAGAAGGTTTTGTTGATTATTTCCAGAAAGTAATTCACTGAATACACAAAATGAATGAATTTGTTGCGGTAAGGTGACTAGGATAAGAGATAATCAATTAGTATGCCAAAGATACACTGATACTTTTGGCAGGAAGCCTGAGAATAAAAAAATCTGGAATAGTTTTTTACAATGTTGATTTAAGAAATGATTTATAACTCGTCATTTATTAGAGTCATTATTATGGTAATAAAAAGGGCTAACAAAGATCATAATAAAAGTCAGTCGGAGGGTGCAACTTTTTAACTCATAAAATCACTCATTTATCCACATATAGAGAGAGTGTATAGTATGATTTTTGTTTAAAGAATAAATTATGCATTGTATCTTGTCTTGCACATAATTATTTCGTGATCTTTAGGGATTTTGAGACGAGACTTCGTGCAAGTAATCATAACATTCTGCCTTTAACACGCCTGTTCTGTTCCGTACCGGAAGGTCATTCCTGCTTAGCTTGCCGTTTGTGCTAATAAGCGTCTTATTTATAGCATCTTACAATCTAAGTGAACTGACCGTATCAAAAAGACTAGGTTATGATGAAGTCATTTTTAGATTTTGAAAGATTTAGGCGTTTCATATCAACGGATTGACTGCATTGAGAAGGTTATGGTACATAAGAACATTTAATAGTAAGACGCTATATTAAATTCGTCTTTTTACTTCTATACCAGCCTAAACTTGCTCGTTTATGTGCTGTTTAGAAGAAAAATGTTAATCCCTGATATCGTTGGCCAAATATAGAATAAAATAGCCAATATCAACATTACATTCGAAGTTCTACACATTTCCAAGTTAATACGATCACATCTGAAGTAAAGTTCTAATTGAATTTAACTAAATGAAACTAATATAAATTGTTCTATACAAAAACCAAGCTAACGTTTCTTCCTATTTACACTAATTTGAAAAATAAAATGTCTTGTGTGACTTACGTTGAGGGAAACAAACAGCTCTTAACTTTGTTCACATTTACAGTATGAAATCCTCTATCTTACTATTATAAATAAAAAAAACAATACTTGAATTAAAATTAACTGCAAAAATATCCTCAAACTAAAACTCATGTAATATGCTTTGTAAATGTTGAAATTCCAGATAATCATCACTTCTCACACAATCATATCAACGAAATCACAAGTAATATTTATAAAAGTCTCAAAAATGTTACCCTACTTCAACCGGCCAACAATTCTAATTCCATGAAATAGCCTCTTCAAGCAATACACAAGTTGGTGAGTTTTGTTCATAGAAGATTGAATTGTTTGATTCGTCTAGTCTAGACTCAGAGTCTCTAGTTTCTTCACTACAAGAACTACAACTTTCTTTGTATTTTTTTTATAAAGAAAAATCAAAATAATTGAACCAAACTTGTACTGGATTGGATAACCAATAATTATTTCTTCGTATCTTTCTTTCCGTACAACGAACCACAGACACTTCCAAGAGATCCTTGAGAGAGAGAGTTAAGAAAGACCAGACAAAATACTAATATTTTATAGCTGATTCAACCCTGGTCTCAAGTTCCCATTTTATAGTCAGTCTATTTTTTCAAGAATTATAAGAATCCATTGAAATAACTTACTTTATGTTAACCATATACTTAAACAATGGATTGTTTAATATCGTTACATATTTTTATTTTTATTACTTTATAATCGCTAACAGTCTAGCAACAATAATTTTGTTAAACGTTAACTCTTCTGGTCACTTGAATAAAATCGTACTTGCCTTAGGATCTACATTTTATATAAAATAACTAATTATCCGTGTGTAATAACAATCAAGATTCTGACAGGGCAGTCACTAACTGACTACGTAAAGGCCAAAGGCTTGGCAATAACTGATGGCTAAATAATAATTTCTGTTGAGCTAGCTCCATGAAATGAAATCGTGAGTTGTGACTACAACTATGACTAGAGGTTTACTCTGTATTAAGTAGACTTGACTTCTCTGTCTTGTATTTACAATTTAGTAAGTCATTTTGCATACAAGTAGTAGATGCAAATACATAAAGACTTGCCAATATTATTCATCCATTTCTCTTATTATTAATTGTTTTAAGATTGCGAGTAGTAAAAAATAAAGCTTTCCATTCAATGCTCAGCATGCTAAAATTACAGATCGTACTTGGACAAATGCACATGCACCCAAACTCGAACTAAAGTAGAGTGTTTAACTAACTCACGAGAAGTCAAAGGGTTAAGGCTGGATTAGTTGGCACAAAATTCATCATCGTATTATTGTTTTCATAATTTTTCCTATGTTATTTATAAATAATGCATAAATGCATTCATAAGATGAGAGTTCAACCGGAAATTATTATACTAAAGTAACCTCAAAACACTTTTCATTTGCATTAAGTGTGTATTACTGGTAAGAATTCATATTCACTTTTTCAGTTCTTATAATAACTATGAAATTGAATTAATTTTTTGTAATTGTTGATTACTGATGAATTTTTCTTTCGAAATGCTTTTTCTTCATCTGGAACTTTTATCTACTTATGTTATTCAATTTTTAAAAACTTCCAATGAAGAAATATCGATGTGATCCTGCTAACCTGTACTATCATTTGGTCATTTCTGGTCAATTTAATCGTGCATACCAAACTTTAAGAAAGATTTGTCGGTGGAATTTAAAAAATGAAGGGTTTAGTCTTCATTAGAACCAAAACTTGAACTATTTGAACAAAATTACTCAAAATAACCCAAGAATGGGAGTATAATCAAATACATACTTGTAGAAATTAGTAAATTACCTGCTTGAGGGCAAACTGGAGATTCCTATTGCCTTTCTTTCTATAAAAGAAAGAATGTAATCTCATTATTAGCAAATTGATCAACCAATTGTTGTTACTTGATTGATACACAACACAAACAAAGCACTAAAGTCACTGACACGGCAGGTAACATTGAGTCGTCTCCCTGATTGAGACTTCGTTTTGCCAAACGATCTAGTATTTATCCATCTTAACAAATCGTGTTCTCTAATTGGATCCGACGAATGAATATTTATTAGCAAGTCTTACGTGTATAAGTAACAGTATCAACTATTATCTA
>JAQFZX010002454.1:0-18984 GCA_034682405.1 Hydroisotoma schaefferi | reverse complement strand
AAATCGGCTATTAAACCGATCGGATGTCACAATAAATCAGAGTACTCATGAGACTGATAACTATGTACAACAAGCATGGCAGAAGCCGAGGGTAAAGCCGTGGTGATGCTGATAAGATATTTGGGGTTGGAGTTGAAAGAGTAACAAATTAGCAGGGAAGATTTCACCGTTACTTTGTAGCGGTTGCTGTGCAGGTTGCAAAAGAAAGAATTTGTTTTAAAGATTTCACCAAATGATCGTACTTTACTGAAATAAAAATAATATGCAGTATCCCAATGCACTCATACTGCAACGACAGTAACTGTCGTAGCCTATTAGGAACTCCCCAACTTGGACATCTCCCCACGGGGCCACCAACCAAACTTAGTTAGAAGCGTACGCTTTGCCTTTAAGTTTTGTGGCAGACCCTTTCTTTCTGATATGCATCACGAAAACCCTCCATACTGGAACTTTTCCATTAATTCATACTTTCATTACAGAAGACTTTGTAGTAGAATCAGCAAGAAGCTAGCGTTCGGAAGGTTTCCAAATATGGCATTCTGAGTTTATCTCATACCGCAACTGCCAACTGCATTATGAAATGGTGCTAGACTTTTACCTTCTCGATTAAAATAAGATGGACCTCATCACAATCGCATTCTCGATAGCATATTTAAAAAACCCTTACTTTACTGCATCTCTATCATGTAGTTTAGACTGGAAACTACGTACCGTATATTCTCGAATAGCTTCCCGGGATACTAATTAATTTTTCAGTTTTTTGAGGGTCAAATTTCACATTAAATGGGGCTTATGGGGTTATTAATAGTAATTAAGGGGGACAGTATTCGAGAGAGGACACTATTCGGGTATATTACACGCACAAGTCTCTATTTCTACTGAAAGTGCATACCGTAGCAGCGTAATATTAGCGTAAACCTTATCGTAGACGTGCATAAAAAACAAACAAACAAAAACGTCAACTTAAAACCGATGAAGATCCGGAACGCTAACATTATGATCAAAATAGGACGCTTACGCCAGACTGGACAGTCCTCTTCACGCTAACTTATAAGGAATACCCAACTGTAATGTTTCGAAACCATGCCTATCTTTCACATTTCTTCAATCTCAGTGCTTATCTCAGTGCTTATCGGATGCTTCTGCTTAATTAGTCATTATCATGAAGTCTCTCTCATTGATGATTCTTCCTCAAACAAACGTTTACAATGCTGGATAATTTGCATATAAAAATGTAAAAAAATTTCCCCAAATTGAACTTTTCGATAAGCGATACCAATTACCACTGCTACATTTTGAAAAAGTACTGCTTAACTTGAGTAAATTAACGCTTTATTCCTAAAAGTCCAATAATACCTATACAAAAGGTCGTTAACCTGCATAATAATGTTCTGGATCCATAGACTTTCGAGTGCATTGGACTTGGGATTCCAATTTCTGAATTAGCACACATCTAAGGTCAACTAAACCTCCTTTTTAACCCACACTTTTCAGTCATTCTTCCGAGTTTTAGCACAATTACATCATTTCTTGGATTTTGCATGGAAAACTGAAAAAATACATATTTAAAATCGTCAAAATCTACAAAGTGAATTGCCCAAATTTTTGGTAGAAAGTTTCTGTAACAAACGATACACATTTTGGCTTGGGGTCTGAAGAAGGAGCGTACAGCTGCAGGGAACGGCGGAAAGGGTAAGTTTATAGCGTTATGGAGCTTATCTAAAGATAACCCTGATTCCAATCATGACTATTTTTTAATGTACAGACGAGCTGTAAGATAAGATGTCTGACGCTATAAAACGTCTACCGGAAGTTGCAGAACAGGGGGACCTTGACCTGGGCGATGCATGGGACCAGAACCAAGTACAATTTTGCCATTTGCCGTTAGAGGTAAGCTTGCTTATTGCTGGGTTAATTAGGTTACTAATTATAATTATCAAGACATGATTCTTAAAAAGTTGTATCTCCTGTTCTAGATAAAGGATATGATACTCCAGCAGTTGGACCAGGATGTGAAGAAAGATGCCCGTCTAGTTTGCAGGGAATGGGAGAAAGTTTTAGATAATCATTTACACTACCGACTTCTTCTAGATGATAAGTCTGTCGCTGCATATAAGTTGTTTGACTCCCAGAAGAGTGTTTACAAAGTTCATGTTGAAGATTTCCATTTCGGCCTGCAAAGCAAGTCTAAAACAAGGTCCTTGATGAGGAAGAATGTTAAGACCTTTTTCTTTGGAAATGGCTGTGGATTTCCAGGGGAAATTAGAAGGCATCCCGATCGTCCTTACGAGATAGAACGCGACCGTGCCTGGGGATATAGAGCGCTTTGCAGAAGCTTCATTCCTGCTACTAAAATCTCTCAGAGTAGTATGAGAACTTTGTTGGATATTAATACGGATATTGAGGGCCTTACCGTGTCGCAAGTCAATTTCTGTTCGTTGGTGAACGAATTCCCGTCGATGAAAGGCCTCAGGCTTGAGCTACTGACTAAGCTGGATGTATGATATTTAATTTATTGTTAAAATACCGTATTGCCTCGAGTAGTGGTCCTCCTCAAATAGTGGCCCCTTTCGAATAATAAGCCCCCCTTAATTGCTATTAATTACCCCATAATCCCCCTTTAATTGTGTTAAACTTGACCCCCAAAACACTGAAACATTAATTAGTGGCCTGGGCCGCTACTCGAGACAATGCGATAAGTGCGCTACGCTATGTGTGGAAAGATTTTAATAATATTAAGGTACTTTCTGGTCTTATTCTAGATCCACTATGCAGATATGGAGATGGTTAAAACAAACAGTAGGAAGGCCACTAATACCTATGTTATCATTCTGCAAAATAGTTACCCTTCTTTGAAAGTGCTGCACTATTCGTCAACGTCGTGGAAAGCAGAGTTCCGTCTTTTACTTGCCGTCTACCAATGTATTGCTGGGCATCGGTCTACTTTAAATGAAGTGAGAATATTCCATACAACGGTTTATTCATTGACTCATGCTATGGAAAGTGGAGATTGGTTTCCTGTAAAGAAGTTTCAAGAGCTTGAGAGCAACCTTTGTAAATGTAAACTCAAATATTTGATGATGGATTTGATGAAATGCGGACCCAATTTTGGTCACCGGTGGAGAGATTTAGGTGGGTTAACACTTAACAGGTTACTTTTAATTTTGGAACTGCGGTACATGGGTACACCCAAAGCTAACTTTCATATTATACTTTTCTTTACAGAGAAAAGTTTTTTGCTTTCCCAATCGGAACTAACTGACCTGCGGTTTATCAGTGTGGCAAGGGAGCTTGTGGACTTTAATTACCACAGCATGTTCAATTTAGTTCAGCACACTGTTACAAAGATTGATTTATACTGGCATTGTCTAAACCAACCTCCATTTGATTGTGAATCTTTGAAAAACTGTGTGAATCTGATTGAACTTAAACTGAATGTCTTAAGGATGGTTCAAGTGGTTCCTGGAACTCATGCCAAAGCTTTCATCAACATGCACTATTTGCCAAAAGGATTGAAAAGTTTAACCTGTGGGCAAATGCTGGCGAATGGAGATGCAATATGGATATCTGAAAATCTTTTAAACCTTGAGAACATGGCGTACACCTGTGTAAAAAATGATGAAGAAATTAGTCGCACTTTTGAGCACTTTATTCAGTACCTTACACTGCCTAAGTTGTTGGTTTTTGAAATATCCAACTATTTTTGCCCTAGAATTGCTCGATTCGTACATATAACGGATGGCTTAAGTATTGAACACTCTGTAGTCTTCACTAAAGTTGAAATGGATAGAAATTGCATTCTATTCGTAGAAATCTAAGTAGGAATGTAAATCAACTTTGTTAATTAATCTAGTCGTATTTGTTGTTGATGTTAATTTTAACTGAAGAGAAAAAATGAATGGTCTTGCATTTTTTCTTCGGTATCTGTAAGTAAGAGTTGTAGAAATACTTAAGTTATGTTTCTGTAATCATTAAAGCGATCAGTTCATGCTTCTTGTCTCAACGTCCTCCGGTCTAGTACTCTATTAAAGATGAATGTTCCTTAAGCATTTAAAGATATTTTTATAAGAATCAAACGCATCATTTACATTGGATAGTACATACTATTAGCACAGAGTGTTATATTCAGCGTTCTTGGGGTTGGGGTTGAAGATCCTCGCAATGCGCTGACGAAACTCCACGACAACTTCTGCAGCCAAAGTACCATTTATTTGACTCCCGTAACTACGGTATCCTAAGGACACGATAGTAATGAACGGAATTATCCAATACTGTCACAAATATTTTTTTCGAATGGGCCAAATAGTTTTTCTCATTTATGTCAATTAAATTAGTAGTCAAATATCTCTGAAATGCGTTTGCTGACATTAGAAAATTTCGGTACCGTCCAAGTGGACCCCATTCTAACTGAAGGGCAGCCCAACCAAACTCTACAGATCTATGGTGCATCTCGGTCGTTGCATAGCAAGGTTGAATTCCTTGCTATATTTCCCAAATAGGATTATCCCCCAAAGTTTTTATTTTACCAGAATTCTGACGGATGTTTTTGATTTTTTTAGACATTGGGAGTGCTACAGACTTCCAAGAATCTACAAGTGTTTGCTCAATCAGACGAGCAAGTTTTTAGCATTGATATAGGGTCATTAGAAATCACTAAATTAGATGAAGCTTCCTTCCTGCATGAGGAGTCTATGTCAGATTACGCACTTCCGGATGGTGAGTACTGCACCGCACCTATACTATGGCTATGCACTAAATGAAACCCACGACCCCAACCCATTGCGCTCTAATAATCTTGCAGAAATGTACTGAAATTGTTTGATTTCTTTCCTACAATTTACAGGGTCTGCAATTATTGGGATTTCTTCAATAACCAACAACTTCTATGTACTCGTCCACGGAAAAAACATGAAGGAAATCCCACGAGCACCGGGCATGAAACTAGGAACAGGATTCGAAACAAATGTATTGCAACGGATACTTAAAAGTTTAAAAAACTTCTTTGGAGTTTCTACATACTACCGACGAGTTATGGAAAGTTCCCGTGACTTTCATCCCTACAGACGACATTTCCCACTAATTGCAGCATCACCGGACGGACTTATACTTCTTTGCTACTGTGCTCCCGGGGAAGCGTTTATTCATGCAGCGTCGTACCCTGCGCTTCTGAAGCATATGCATGTCAAGTTCCTCGTTCACAAGATTTCGGGTCAGTGGTGGAAGGTTGGAATGGACCAAAAGACTCCCTTGAACTGGCTATATGGGAGGTGTCCCACGAAAATGGCGATGCAGATTGTTCACAACGTAACTTAAAGCTTTTTAGAGGTTAATTATTAAAGGATTCTTGAAGTTTATGTACCTCAATATTCTTCAGGACTTGAAGAATATCCGTGGAACTATAGTTTATGCTGCCTTTACGAAAAACACGTTCGAAATCTTGTACGGGATTATTTCAAACTCCGAGGAACGACCCCAGTACAAGCTTGAGTGGAAAGAGATCGAGTATAGCTTTGACTGGGTTATTTTAGATGATAGATATGAGTTTCCTGGTGAAAAGAATTTTATAGTCAAGTAAGTCAGCCTGCTAAAAGCACGTCTAAGTAAATTTCAACAAGATTCAAGATCTTTCCATAACCGTTTTATCTTCCAGGGTATCCTCAAATGGAAAGAAAGTGGCCTTTGCAGCTAACACTTATCTAGGAGCTTATATCCATGTTCAAGATCTACCTGCCAGTAGCAATCGGGTTAAGCTGGATAGAGTGAATGTCCCTCTTTGTTCTCATTGCGATCATGGAGATGTCTTGTATTATGAGGAGTAAGTTCCCCATTTACTATGCTATTCTCAGGTTAATTTCGGATATGATTTGATTTGAAATTGCTCAATGAATATTTACAATATTATTATTAACAGAGACTGCTGGATTTCAGACATAGAATG
Source organism: Hydroisotoma schaefferi (assembly GCA_034682405.1). Lineage (NCBI taxonomy): Eukaryota > Metazoa > Arthropoda > Collembola > Entomobryomorpha > Isotomidae > Hydroisotoma > Hydroisotoma schaefferi. The sequence continues at coordinate 13,046 of JAQFZX010002454.1, read as the reverse complement.
GCTCACGGATAACTGCTACTTTGCATGCACCACTCGCTGTGGATGCTTATCAATTTTTTACAAATCCGGAGAGTTAATGGTTCTCAACATAATGCGACATGAGAATCTGAATCAAAATCCACCTTGCAACTACTTCCAGCAGGTTTTCGACACAAGGATGACCGAAAATTCATCCGATAGTGCGGCTGCTTCGTCGAATAGGGTTTGTAAAACCTCAATGAAATATTCAGGACTGCCAGAAAACATCCTGACCGTTCTTTGCGATTCAAAGCTGTACTTATTTTCTATCAAACGAGTCTGCAACTATGATGAAGCGTCCAATGTCAAGAGCCCTGTTCAAGCGTCATTGTCCATCCCGAAGGATCGGGTACCTGGAACTCGGCCAAGGACTATAGAGGACAAAATCAATAATGATCTTGTGAGTGAGACTGAGGACGAGAGCATAGCGGATGGTGAAGCTAAAATTGGCTCGAGTACGGATAGCGATGGGAATTATTTATCTGTAGAACCAAAATGAACGTGTTAAAGTAGATTATCTGTTTAATTTAAAATACTTGAGTAAATGTGTCAGAAAATAGGATGTGTCCTTCTAATATCCATCACATTTCCCCTTGTACTCCTCAACATCACTTATCCAATCCATTATCTAATTATCTTTGGAGCCTTTGTATTAATCATCGAAACAATCTTACTAACACGCCCTCAAGTAATCGTCCTAGGCCCAATTGTTTCAAGTATGTAATTAAGGTATTCAATAAAACCAATTTTATTGTAAATTGTTAGAAAGGTCTGTATTGAATCCGGTCTAAACTATGTTTACATTAAGACACTTCTGCTAAATTACCTTCAACTACTCTCGTAGTTAATACGTCATTTTATGCTCGCTCTACACAATCATAGATCCACTTTAAAAAAAATAAACTAGATCCAATATTTTTATCCATCTAATAAATTATAATCAATGCCTTCCTCTTCCTTAGCTTTCACTAAATCATGCTTAACTCTGTCGGACACTTTTAGCCAGTTTGTTCAGCACCTTATTTTAATTCTCACTGGTACAAACTCTGCATAGCCCATCTCTGTCTGGCTGAAGTGAGGAATGAGGATGTAGCTATATTATAATTAATTCCCCTTCTCAAACAAAGTCCTTCAAGATACTAAGCGACGCAGTTGACGATATGCTTAGCTCTAGCGAATTAAGTAAAACGTTAAAATAAGGACGACGGTTTGCTAGGCAAGCTTAATGCGACGGTAGTTTAGGAGGGTGATTAATAGAGATTAAGGTTTAATAGTGAATGAATGTAAGTGAGGAGGGGACACCTTTCTTTACTTTTACTTCCATACATTTAGGGTCTGTTGAAACAATCATAATCCGTATTATTAATCCTCTGAGAGGAATTACTACCGTGTCTTGCCGTTAATTTATTTTCATTTGGTCAAATTAAACCCAAAGGCATTTGGGCTTTCTGATGAGAGACTCATTTCAATTAGCGTCTTGCCTTCTCTTAAGCAAAGTTACCAAGACGCAAGAAAAAAGGTTTTTTGGTAGTGGTAACTCTGGAAAACGTAGCTACCATATGCATGTTACAATGAGTTTTTAGCGATGACGGTAAAATCTATTTAGACAGTAGTACACTGCAATATCTTAATACACTGTCAGTTTTAGTGGCCAATTTTACCAGCAAATACTGGTTAAAATGTATCCGTTTAGTCAAAAAGGTAGTTCATAAAATACGATTTGGATAGCTTGGAAATAAATAAGGTACTGAAGGTAAAAAAGTGCTTCGCTCCCCAGTTACCAGTGGAAAAGTCAAGTGGGCAAATGACAGCTTATTAATCTCCTATTTTGTGTAACATTGTAATCATATCAGCTCATCGCTCTTCAAATGCATCAAATCCCATAAGTCCATGTCGGCTAGTTCGTTCATCTTGGTAGATTGGCTTTTACAAGAGGAGTACAAGTTATAAGGAAAGTGATGCTAAATTAGGAGCAATTTTTCTAAAGTTTTTTATATATGCTGCTTTTATTATTTGCATTCCGACATGATTTGTTGAGATGACTCACTGTATAGACTGCTTTCCGTTTCTTGCTTTCTCACTTTGTAAATTCCTATTGTGTATGTATGCCTCCTTGAACATCGAAGTTAAGTGCTAACATCATATTATGAATGATGGGGGCCTTTTTTGCCTAGTCATTTCAAGTGGTCCTCAAGATTTTAAAAGTGATGACAAGCAAGTTGACATAATGGACTGGGAAAAACAATGTCACACGTTACATCTTTGAAGAGTTGATGACTACAACTGAAGTTGAAACAGTTTATTCTGTGATCTTGTAACATTCTTGAAAAAAAGTTTAATTTTATCTTTACCTAAAACGTCCAACCACTTACCGAAGTTTTTAAATGGATAATCATTCTATGCTAACATTGGATGCTACAATTAATTTACCACTTAATAAAAGTGCTTAGAAGCTACATAAATCACTCGAATAGTTTAACATAAAATATCGAACAAAAAAAATATATGTACATACATTACGAGTATGATTGCATTGAGTATTTATGTCAAATAAATCATTGGCTTGAATTGTAGAGCAAAATAGGTAACGGAGAATTCACAAATCTAGGTATAAAGAGGCATATAATCTTGACAAGCAGACTTCACGTGTGCTTGCAACTAAAAAGCTTTCTTCTAGTTCTAGGTAATATTTTTACTTTTTCTTCAAACCTAAATCCCAAACCCAGTAACGTGAAAAAGTTAAGATTTAAAGTTAATGTAAATCTTTCTGTACAAACCAAAGTCCCCTCGAATCATCTCATCTATTGCGTTTCTCTCAAGGGAACATAGAAGTATCCCTTCTTGTTCATGCCGTATTTTAATGAGATCTCAGCTCTCGGTAAACCACCAATATATTCTTTCCATCGTAGAATGAATCCCATAAATTACAATGCTTGCTGGTTGTTAATACAGATTTTTTAAATGAGTTACAAGCTAGTCAATCTAGGCCGATCTAGTCTCCCCTTATTCTCTCCAATCACCCTCTAATTGGATGAAAGAAGGCAGAGAAAGTGGGAACGAATTAGTTAGTGGATTAAGGATTCTGACAACGTTTTTCACACCCTTATAACTTATCCCAAAAAACCTAAAACTCACTCCTACTAGGGAACGGGAAGGATAAACATATATTTAGGTTAGTACCGTTTACCTAACCCTAAGATTTCTAATGTCTGCATAAAGATATATATAAATGTACAAGAAGGACGGGTAATGGCTCAGGAAGGATGAAGGGCGACCGACCGGGTATTTCTCATATTTCAGGACCGTTTCTTGTCTGATTTATACCCAACATCCAACCAACAATTTAAGCCTAAATAGTGTACTAAGTTGGTTAGTCAGCCGACAAGTTTTATAAGTTCTTGCTTGGATGCTTTCACTTTTACTTTCGGTTCGTTTGTCCAAACTAATAATACCCTCTGTTCAGTCAGTCATTGGGACGAAAACTGACTGGCTTTTTTCGGAAATTGCTTCCATTGAAGGGACCTAGTATGTTGGGAGCCACCCTCTTGATTTGATTCAGTTCATCAACTCATTTCCCCCTCATCTCCCCAGACTCTTTTTTCTGATTATTCCTTATTATTACAAGAGAGCAGGAGAGCTCAGCCGAACTCTTGTATTGTATTGAACCGACTTCTTGAATTCATTTACAGTCTCCCTGCATCTCACTGTCATTTCTAGTAAACTGATGAGTACACACACTGTATTATACACGATGAGTACTCTCTAGTAGAAGGCAACTCTCCAGTTTCCTTGAATTGTAATCGAATTCAAGAGATTATGAAAGAGCGAGGTCAACTCAAGGAGAAAGTCCCCTTTCTTAAATCTGATATCTGAAAATAAGCAACTACCGTATATATCTAATAGTTTAAATGGTAAAACCATATTGACTGAGCTACTACGGGTTTTGCTTCCTGAGTTGGGTTTTTTTAAGTTTCAAATCTTAAAAGGTTTTCGAAACATGTGTGTTAAATCACTTTTTCTAGAGATTGTTCATATCTACAAATCTACATGTTTTACTTAGTCAAGTTTAATCTGTATGGAATCAGATTTGATAGTTGGTCGAGAAATATTAAAAAGTTGAATCCACGAACTCAAGATTGAACAAAACACTCTGGTCGTCTCCTATTTAGTCGAACAACTCTAACAGCCTTGTCTATTATTAGAACTCATTTACTTCGAGGATAAGAGAATCCTTGGAAAGGTTTTGTAGCATGTATGTCAGGGGGATATCAGATCTCAGTTTGTTAAGAGTAAATAAATACACATCGAGACAGTTGGATAGGCTAAAAGATTTGTAATTGAAAACGGGTTTCTTTGGTCGATAAGATATACTTTTACAGGCGTAAAAAATAATACGGAAATCCTGAATGCTGGAAAGAAACTGGTCAACCTTCATATAGAAGAAAGCTAAAATAAATCGACGGGAAATGGGTTTCTAAGGCCTTTTACTGCATGGAGCAATACAAGGTCTTGTTTGTAATGGTGATTGATAGCTAGGTGAAATTTTAATTGCAAACGGGTCTATTGTTAATGGACAGAAAGAAACAGTAATCAGTAACAGTATGCTTCCTCAATTGCATGGTTGGCAGAAGTGGATACTGAATCACTGACTAAAAGTTAGTTTCTTAAAAATGTAACGTAACTTGATATTACAATTGGCTAACTTAATTGCGCTCATTTTTTATAAACGGGCTTGATTATAACGGATATCGTTATGCGGAGAGTTCGCCATTTAGTACGATCTCCAGATTGTGTATCGGTTTGCAATTTGCTTGTTATGTATAACCTTGTACAACCTCACCATAAATTGCACCAAATTCTAACTCAACAAGCAACATATTTAGATTGCAAAATAGTTGCAGGTTCATTTCCTAACCGAATTCGAAACTTCCTTCGTATAGAAACCGTTTTTTATCAATTCAGATAAGCATAAAAGGGAGAAAGACTATTTTCTACGATAATACCCTCTTTTACGGGTACGGGTTGGGTTATATTTTTTATCTCGCTTGCTTGTTCATCTTACGAATACAAATACGCTAATAGACATAAAAACTCATTGGATTAGGTACAGCATGGGAACGATTTGTGTATATTTGCCAGACTATTATCGGTGCACTTTATATTTATCGCCATGTTATCTTACCATCTCATTGTGTAAATTCTATATTAAACGTACTATAGCTGACAATTCTGACATACTTTACGAAATAGGTAGATTGAGATCGATTCTATTTGATCACTTGTAGTCTTCTGAAATATTTATTTATTATTGGCTATATTCATAAGTAAAGTTAATGTTAGCTGAATTCAATTTAATAAAGGTTCAAATACTCGGCATTCTCAGACCTACCTCCAACCTCCTAGTGACGGTTAACCGTTGTTTATCTACAGACTTTCTTTACAAAAGTGAGGAAAGGATTTCTATTTGGAACTTTCCGTTCTCATTCTCTATCTCTACGAAGAATAAACTTCCAGCAAACCGAGCAAACTAGCAATTGGGCGTCTTCCTAATGACGGGTTAATTTAATAAACCCTGGCCGTTTCCTTTTATTACGTAACTCGAATGTAACAGAATCTCAAGAGAATACCAGCATAGCTCTGGGGAATATTGCACTTGGAAATGCTACTTGTTCCAGGGGACATGGAAAGATATTATGTTGCAGGATTTGTTAAGCAATAGCAAATACTATAGTCTTCATCAGAATGGTATACTTTTTTAACTTTGTTCCACACTGTTCTAGTTGTAACCAATTGTCTTAAAGTTGTCCACATACTTTTGTTATGCTTCCCTAATCCACTTTAAGAGCTTGTAGTTTAGTTAGGAAAGAATTATCTTCTCGAACATCTTTTCAATTTGGACAAATCCAATATTGCAACTGTCTGTGTGAATGTGAATTGAATGACGTGCCAGTCATTAACACTCTACTTTAGCTTTACTTTAGTATAAGGTACATTATTAACTTAGCCAACAAGCAAGGGCATTAAAGCATAATGTAAAAGTAAGGATACCAAAGTCAGTAAATATATTGTTTCCATAAAACTCGATGCTTTAATTCTGGAGAACAAGTGCAAGCGTTGACATGAATTGCCGTACAACTGTATTTGACAGTGACATCCAGAAGTTGCATTTGTTCCTTCAGTACATTATCCCTAAAAATCATGTAAGCCGAGGATTATAAGGATAGGACACCCATTTGTTGTCAACAGATTTGTTCATTTCAGTTGTACAACATGTTTTAATGATTTAGCTTTTAGAGCGGAGATATGATATGATGGAGTGAGTACTTGTTGGAACTAACTGTACTAAGTAATTTGAAGATGCAAAGTAAACACTAAAGCTTGAATAAAGTAAGGACAAGAGAGGAAATAACAATAGGTGAAGAGGAACTCAATACTCCAAGCTGCTGTATGCAGGAGCCGATTTAATAATGTTGCCGTCAATCATCCTACTTTAGTGATGTTCTTAATGTTCTTACGGGAGCTAATATGCAGGAAGGATGGAGAAAAAAAGTTCGAAGAAGCAATTGTTCTTCATAAGTAATACTACTAGGAATTTCGAAAACCTCAAAAAGGTCAAACATTTCAAAAATTTCAAAACGTTCAAAAACCCCAAAAAAGTTCAAAAAGTTTCTAGTATAGAAAGACAAAAGGACAGTACAGAACAGAGTACAGTATTTTTGATGGTTAGTGATGTAAATACTTTTAATAAAGTTTCTTTCAAATAAAGTACATAAGATATTTACTTTAGAAAGAGGAAAAACTCACAGCCCTCAATATTGTTAGCCAAAAAAGTAGAAAAATAGTATGTAGTAAAGGAGGTGTGTGATGTTACAAGAAACATCTTATTCGAATACTGATGTTATATGATTTTTTTTAGTAGCATTCACCAACTACCTTATAAGTTACAACACAAGTTACAAACTCACAACCTGTCAGTTTGTCTCAAATGTCAATACAAGCACTCTTCTGTGAAACATTCTGAGAATTTTCGTTTCAATAGCAGCACAAGTTCATAAATCTCTTAAGAGTTGAACTTAAACCCATCAAGTCATTTCTATTCACACGCGTATCCCCATTATCTCTCTTTTCTTGTTATCTCATCATCTCCTTGAAGTGTCACATTTAGATCTTTACCTAGCAGAAGGTCTTATCTGTAAGATTAAGATTCCTTGACTCCAAGAAGTACAAAAAACCTTGTAAACTAGGGGGATATTTGGCAAAGTCCAAATTGTTTTTTGTTTGAGGAGGAAGCTTTTATCATTTGTTCATTTTTCCACTTGTGAGAATTCTAAAACAGTTTAATGGAACGGATGACTAGGATTTATTTGAAGCTGGATCTAGTCATCCAAATTTTAATTTATTGATGTGCTTTATCATCTATAGAATCCTTTGCTTTTTTTAATTCAATCATGTTTCTACTTTAATAATTGGGCTTTCGTTCCAATTTCGAGATATTTATCTCTGGCCTAAAGAACCAAGTGGGAACAGCGTAGTAAAATCTATATTCTTCATACGAATTCCGCAAAAGTTGAATTTCATATGCAAGTCTCATAAGCATCACCCTAATCAAAAAGTTTCAAAACGTGAATCCACTGCCTCGACTCCAAATCCAAGTTAATTAGAATGGAAACGGCTGACCAAGATTCAGTAGTGAACTGACATCTGCTATGACAAATTCTTCCCTTTTAACATGAGGTAGAATGTAAAATAATGAGATTCAACCAACATTCATTTATCATTCACTTTCATTCTAACTAAAAGCCGGCCACCATTCTACTCCTAGGATGGAAAAGTGAGAATTAACATGGACTTTTACTCTGCAGAGAAATGCACGTACTACATGTTAGGACAAATTAGACAAAATGAAATGATTATGGAGATTTCATGAAGATAGGCCGAGTTATGAAAGATTACTACTCTCTTGGAGTACATACAACAGCGGATTAGGGTGACATCCAATCGTAAAATAACCTTGGGAATTATTTTAGAAATCTTACTTAATGCGAGAGTTTCTTCCAGTTCCTTACATGAGTTCGCTTAGATATTTCAAAAGTTAATGGAAATTAAAAGTTAAATACTAAAAGAGCTTTTTGTTTTTTACTTGCAAGAAATCAAGCCCACTTGCAACTTGCAAATTCATATCATATTCCATATTCCTGTTATGCTTTGGATGGACAGGATGAAAGAAATACTGCAATGCAGACCCTCTGTTCCTCTTTTATATTGACGTTACTTGTAGAATTTTGATAGTTTACAAAGAGTCACCGTTCCATTTGGAGACTTATTAAATTTTTTATAGCATTTTTGTAATTGACAATAACAGCAACTCTGGTACGAAAGCTTTGAGTAATTTGATTTCAAATGGAAAATTAATACTTGTGATAATCAAATATATAATCAATGCTGTTGATTCATCATAGTTTAACGAACTATGGACATGGACTATCTACGTATTCTTAGCTTAATTTTATCTTGATAGGAAGCGGCCTAATCTAATTAACCATGGGATCCCAAAACAACACCGTACCCTGATTCACCATCATTCACAAACTAATAACTCATGTGTGAATAGATCATCCAAAACGTCTCATCAAATTAAACTACAAAATCAAATTATCTAAGCAGGAAAACACGAAAAGATTACGGAAACCACGTTCAATGAAAGTAAATTAAAGGGAAACGTCAAGCGAGTTTGGAAACCAACACCCCATAAGTAAATGACTAATGATCTCCTTTATAGAAGTCCATTGTTCATCCTTCCCTGAGTAATTGTCGGACTTGGAAAGCTGAAGCACGAGTAAGTGAACTTACGGATAATAATATGAAATAAATTTGATTTTAATGTGGCAGTGTCCTGAACCGAGAAAGAATGTCCAGGAATGCAGAAAGGAGACATGTCTCACAATTATGTCTTGTCATGTCCATCTTCTTTACTAAAAGTATCTAATTTTTTATCACTGAATCAAGTGACCAAGGATTTTACCTCGTTTACCATTCTACAAGAGTGAAAAAGGACCAAGATCCTATCTCTTATTGTGAATGAGCTTGTAATGGTCTCAAGAACATTTTAGTGAAGATATGGGGAATGGGGCTTGTTTTTTACACACTTTACATTACAAGTCAGAAGTCGGTGTCTCCAGCATTATATTGCATCCATTCCCTGATGGATGAGGAGTTTGTGAGGAGACAAAGTGAATAATGTTTTATGTTCCATCCGTCGTCATATTCCTATGATATCGTCGCAATAAGAATAGAATAAGCTTCAGCTTCTGCATGAATTAAAATTATTTTGATTGCATCAAAATATTTCTCCGTCTGAGAGGAAGACATGAGGGAAGAGATTTGTCGTGACTGTGACTTTAAAAAAAATTAATTTCAAAAACATTTTATCTTCAACATTGCTACGTTGTCCAAAGGTTATTTTTTAGTGATGAGACCTCCGGAATATGTCTCTGTTATTGATAGAATATAGAGAGTTTAGTACACTTTTAGGTAAAACAATTTTTCTACTTGGTTGTAGGGAATACTTTGTTCGAACCTATTAAATCTGTGGTTCCAAGTTCCAATGAACACCAATGTTATCTATTAACATGTATATAATTAAAATACACGTAAAAAGTGTGATGGAGTAAAGAGATGGTCTAATTTCTTCCGAAAATAAGTCTAACTGAGATATCAGTTATTTATTATCATATCTTTTTACATGTAAAGGATAGCGTGGGGCGTAATTAACGAGGGCGGATTATGGTCTGCGAATTACGGTACTAAAACCCTCAATAAAAACAATACGCGCTTGAATGCATTATTCATTTGCTTTGTTAAATGAAATTTTCAGGAAAATAGAAACTTTTCTTACAAAAGTCCCCACGACCACTTTCCATTTTGTTTATTTAGCAACCTCCCACTGAAGTAGGCAGCACATCGCTTTTTTGTCTAGGATCAGTTTACCTTAGGACTCATTTACATAAGCAGATTAAACCGTTAGCCGCATTTAGAAGATTACAAATGTGGTAAGTATGCAACTAAAAAAACAGAAACAACATAAGTAAATCTACGAAGACATTTAACATTAGGGTAGGGTTTGCATACAAAAAATAACACAATGATGAGCAACAAAAGCTAAAGCATGAAGACCACCATTGAAGACGACAAGGATGACAAAAGACTGACCTAGTGATTCTTATTGTAATTATCTAAGCTTTGTTGACTACCGGCCGGAAGTGGTTTGAAGACTAAAAAGTAAATCAAGCCGATAAGATGAATAAGGACTTTCGAACAGAAGGCTTTTTGTAAATGAATTTGTGAAATAATGTGCGTTCCTATTCTTTAGGAATAATGCTATGTAGACAACGCAATTTAAGCTATAGTCTCTCAAACTAGATACATTTGATGGATAAAACATCAAATTAATTCACAAATTATTAAACCTGCTTGAAGGGGACTGTTTAATGAACAAAAGTAGTAACTTTGAAATCATCTCAATGTATTACGTTGTAAAACAAATACCAAGTGCACTCATAATTATTTCTGTCTACTGTTTTGTATCTGCAATATCAAGTCAACATTAATGCCTATTGGATTCTCGCCTTTTTATGTGTACCATTGGATCTTGCAATTTGTTTCTATTTTAACTCCTAGTGCTTGTAACTATAATGCAATGAGATTCAGAATAAATTTGTTAACCAAGCCAGTAAATAAAATCAATTTTATACATTAACCTATAGATGAACAAAACACTATGATTTGATTACGCATCTTACATTTGTTTCAACTACGAACTACAAAACTACAATTGATTAAATTCTTTCGACAGACTGACTGCTCAGAGGCACGGCTTGAATTACTGCAGTAACACCCTCTTCTAAAAGGCATACTTGGGGTAAACCTCAGGATTAATTGTGCAGCAGACGAAATACGATTGCGGTCTTATCTGGTGCACCTTAGGCAATCATGCGGATCAATTGACGCTTTAGCTCTCGTCACCTGAACCCTTTACATTAGTTGCTTTTTGCACAATTTATTTTATGGCACAAGCCAAACTACTCACTTGCTGTCTCATCCATCGCTCCTCTTTATTCTTTTTTTTATAATTTAAAAGATCAAGTCAATAAAATATCAACCTCAGCATCACCAACCAAGCTTACTTAAAGGTGTTTTTTATTACCATTATTGGGTAAAACAAAATGCCGAAAACCCAACATTGCAAGACGATAAGGTTTAACGCAACGTAAACCAAAGCCTAAAAAAGAAAGATGATTGTTGTGTTACTTAATTTTTTATGCCAAGTTGAATCAATACGTTATAATTGATTCTAAAAGACATTTATACTTTGTATACAGTTTTTTCACACTCCCTGCCTCCTCCCTTCAAAGGGGACCCTGTAGTATGATCTTATGATGAGACCTTATCTTACCTAATACTTTTATTCTTTAAAGATTTTACATGTTCCTAGCTGGCTATAACTATTTACAATAAACGTTAATCCCTGGTTTACTTTACAGATTCCCAATTAAACTTTCTTTTTTTGCTCCAAGCGAACTGCAGTTTGCAATTTGACTTCCTACGTGTGGTTCATCATTCGCGATTCCTTACTTTACGATTTTTATCCCAAGTTTTATAGAATATTGCAACCAACCAACTTGTATATGGGCAAGTGGTACGAATGAACAACCTAAATACCACTTGCTCTAGAACAGACCCTTGTATTCTGTTAGAAATAGTTAAATAAGAGTTAAGTAATAGTATAATAGTAGTAAGAAGATTATAAGGAAGACAAATGGTTCGTCTCGGTCCGATACCCCTGTATCTGTGTTTTGTCTGCTTATTGTGCTTCAGTTTTAATTTAACGGGTATTTCACTATTAAGGATTACATTACTTCCGAAAATGAATTAAATAAATTCATAGGCATTTTCATTAAAGGATTATGTCAAACATGTTGATTTAAAGTTTTGGGAGAAGGTCCCTACTGCTCTCAGGCCAGTGCGGGCCCGAGAGATATGATCCAGAATGGGGCCATGAATCCGAAATATATGTGGAATAAACGGGGACATAAAACCTACGTACCCGTTGTGTTGGATCATTCCTATTGTGAGTTAATTTAGTACGAATATTTATATTCCTACTGGCAAAGTACATATTTATTAGGTCAGAATTTCCTATTAAAAGACTCTAAAACATTTATAAAACATGGAATTTTAAAAATTGAAATTTCTGAAAAATAAGTCCATGGAATTATTCATTTGAATTTTTCTTGATGTTTTGCGATTTTGTGTTTCATTTTACAGCTTGCATGGTTGCACTGTCAACTGTTCTTTTGATCTTACAATAAAGCAAGCTCGTTCAAAAATGAAATGTATGCTTGTGTGCACTATACTGGACTTTAATACATGTTTCTATACAAAAATACTGTATTGAACTGTAATTCTTGGAGATTTTATTGCACGACCAATGAATAACTGGATTTAAATTTGTATACCATTTTTATTTTATTAGCAAACGGTAAAAATATAATTCGTCCTACTTTGTTTGTTAGCTTACAAGGAGCATAGCGTGATTGTGGGAGGATTGCACGAGATTCAGGAAAAGACGTGTGTTGAATTCGACATTTACGATAATGAAGCTGAGGTTGAGGAAAAGGATTATGTTTACATAACAAAAAATACTAAACGGGGCTGCTACTCTTATATCGGGAGGATTGGGGGAAAACAGGTAAATTATTTTTCAATACTTTGGGTTTTTTGAAGAGATTTGGTATTTAAAAAGTACTAAGATTCGTTATTTTGAGTGTCTCAAATACTTGTAGTCTTCGAATAAAAAAGTATAGGAGTTTCCCAACGAAAAAACGCTCTTAAAGTTGAGTAACTGTAAAAGCCAACAGTCACAGTGAAAGGTCCAAATAAAGGGTACAACAGTAGTATGGATACAGGTTTTATCTATTTCTTGATTGGGGTTATACCTGGTTATATTTTTAATTTTAAAAAACAACGCA